>CAUYQG010015730.1:0-13993 GCA_963574415.1 Tarsius wallacei
CGAGAGACACAGGACTTCTGCTTCCTGGTATGATATCCATTCCTTCCCCAGCTCCTGTTTGCACAACGGCACTTGCTGATTGATTCATTAAAGTCCTGTTTGCTGCTTTCACTTTGGGAAATAAACTGACAGCTGAAATTATAACTAGATTTAAGACAAGGATGACAGACCCAGATTGCAACGTATTAAGGGAAACTTAATACAGCCACATCAGGAACATTCGGAATGTGATCAGGAAAAACATCCCCATCCATGAATCATTTCTCTGGGACCTCCGGGAGAGACATTTGTCCTTAGTGAGCCAAGAACCTGACCCAGTGTAGCAATGCTGACCCCCTTAATGACAAGGATCCGTGCCAGGGAGTTTCTGATCTCAGAATAACTTTCCCCAAAACATTAATTTTTCTAAAGGGAGGGAAATATGCATTTTTGTGAGAGTAACAGTGTACTTGTGTGTGTATAAGTGTGCATATTTGTAAATACCTGTGCATGAATGTATGTGTGTGCATTTGTGCATATTGTCTGTATACATGTGTCTGTATGCATGTGTGTGTATGTTTGTGTGTGTGAGCCCATTTCCCTGCCAGGGGTAAAGTGAGGAGGAAAGCATGTGACTTTACTAGTTATCTTTCTGATACTGCAAACTCCAGCCCTCGCATAAGGTGAGGGTTTCCATTTCCCTCATCCCTGGAATTCCCCAGACACACGAGATTTGTGACATGCTCTTCTGACTATGTTCCTATACATCAAACCACCCAGGTAGGCTCTTGGAAGGAGAGCTGCCCAGTGCTACCCTGTATCCCACTGACTATCCCTCAGTTACTGCTAGACTGCCCAGTGGGTTGCAGGAGGCTAGGCCTTACTTCCTCCAAACTGTGGGGGGAAACCTAAGGAGACAGCACTCCTCCACGGCCAGAAAGTTGAGGGTTGCTCTGGGCAGAACTCAGGGTTGTGGCTGACGTGGTTCCATAACTTGGAGGGCAGCCTGGCTCATTCAGTCTCCATCAAAACAGTTCTCTTTCAGGCTGAGTTGGGACATCGCTATTTTGTGGTGCCTGTGATGTATCTGGTTTTTCTTTTTCTTTTTCCTTTTCTTGGCCTTGGCTTAATCACCTATGAAACAAACGGGTTGGACAGTAATGCTTCTTACTATTCTGTGTTTATGTGGTGTCATGAATTAGAATTCCCCAAATCTAGTTTTATCTATGAAGAGTCATACTGAATGTGATTTGAGGGCACCCAAAGAATTTCTATCACCCACAATGCCTGAACTTCTACCATTAGTGATCCATTAATTTTGTTGGGTTTAGCATTGCCTCCTGTATCTGGTTCTTCAAGGGCCGTCACAGGGTCTTTACGCCAGTGCCCTGCTGGCCCTGACTATCAGTGCTGTGGTGGATATGAACAGAAGCATGCATTCTTCCTTCCACATATTTGCTGAACACAATTATTGAGGACCTATCATGTGCTGGCGTTAGGGGCGAGGCACTGCAGACACAGCTAGGAGCAGAGGACCATCCCTGCCCTCCAGGACAGTCTAGTTGGGGAAAGACATTCAGTAAGTAGATAAGCAAGTAACCAAGATTATTGCAGACTGCAGTAAGTACCGAGAGTGAAATAAACAGGGTGATGATGCTGAGAAGCTGGGCTGCTGCCACTTTGGGTAGGGAGGTCAGAAGATATTTCTCCAAAGAGCAAGATACATGAGTGGAGCCCTCAAAGTTGAGAATGAGTCAGTCATGCAAAGGGCTGGGGAGGCCCTTGAGGGAGAGAGAAGAAGGGTTGCAAAGGCTGAGGGGTACCGGCAGGGAGCGGGGTTTTGCCTGAAGCTTGGTGAGATGAGCGTGGAGAGATGGTGTTGAGTCTGAGAGCAAGCAGGGCCAGATCCAGCCGGGATTTGGAGATCCGGCTGAGGAGTTTGCGTTTTATTTTCAGACCAGTGAAAACCCATGGAAGGTTCTTGCATTAATCTGCTTTGCATTGCTATAAAGGATTACCTGAGGCTGGGTAATTTATAAAGACAAGAGGTTTAATTTTGGCCCATGGCTCCGCTTGGTGCCAGCCTTTGCTCTGGGTGAGGCCTCAGAAAGTTTACAGTCAGTCAGGATCGAAGGTGAAGGGAAAGCAGGTGGGTCACGTGGTGAAAGCAGAACCAAGAAAAAGAGGAGGCTTTTAAAAATAATCAGCTCTTCTGTGAACTAATAGATTGAGAATTCACTCATGGCTGTGAGAACAGCACCTACACATTCATGAGGGATCTGCCCTCATGACCCAAACACCTCCCGTCAGGCCCCACCTCCAACCCTGGGGATCACATTTCAGTGCCATCCAAACTTTATTAATTATCGAGGCTGGAATTGACAGGGCATGGCATACATCATAAAAGGGTCCCCTGGTTACCATGCGGTGACCAGACTGAGCTTCATCTTCCCAACCTATTTGTCCCTGTCCCAGAGTCCCAGCCAGTGACTTTTTTTTACCTGTTTAGGCAAGTTCAGATGACAGGGAGAACTGTCGACTGCTCACTTCCCCTTGTCTGGGGGAGGTGGTATGAGAATCCCCACCCCTCCCGGGACTGACAGCAGATTCTGGAGCCAGTATGGGTAGGAAGAAAGAAGATCAATGGAGAAGGCATTTGTCCTGGCACTTGTCCCAGTCCTGCTGTCAGAGTTCTGTGACCAAAGGGGACCCGATGCAATGTCACTCAACCTCTGTCCCTTCATTTACAAAGTGGACCTACTGGCAGACAGGTCACTTCTTGGACACTAAGGCCTGAAACCTTTGAAGGGATCTATAGAGAAAGTAAGCATTATCATCCCAGTTGCACTGATGAAAACCCTGAGGCCCTGAGTATACCAGGGAGCAGTTTGGGATCAAACTGCCCACCTCCTCTGCTGATGGCATCCCAGATGCTCCAGACCCTGGGTTCCCCGTGTCTCTAGGAAAGCCAGAGCCTAAGTCCTCCTAGGGTAGAGAGTCGAGGAGCTCTTACCCCAGCAGCTTTGAAAGATATATCCTTTAGATGATTTCAGCCACAAGCAGAAGACTTTCTAACTAATAGTGGCTTAAACTATTAGGACATTATTACACCCATAAGCAATAATTCAGCAGGCAGAGTTGTTAACTCAGCAGCTTAGTGACCAGATGGTTGTGAATCTGTGATTCCCTGTGATTCTCTTCACTTCATCCCTGGGATCACAAGATGGCTGCTGAAGCGCCAGCCTTCATGAGCAGACTTTCATGAACTCATTCAACAACAGTTCCCAAGTGCTACCGTGTGTGAAACACTCTTCTAGGTACTGGGGACACATTCGTGAATAAGACTGACCAAAGCCCTACCTTTGAGAGCTTCTGTTCTGAGAATGAAGGGAGACAATGAGCAAAATAAATAAGAAAACGACATAGTGCGTTAGTGGTATGTGCTATGGAGAACAACAAAACGGGGGAAAGAGAAGGATTTTTTTTTTTTGATGTGACAGGAAAGGTCCCACTGAGAAGCTGACATCTGAGCAAAGACCTGAAGAATGTGAAGGGGGAGCCAGTCAAGATTTGAAAGGAGAGTGTCCCAGGCGGAGAAAGCAGCAAGGGCGAAGAACCGGAGGCAATAATGTACTTAGCATGCTCCAGGACAGCAAGGGGGCCGGCGTGGCTGGAGAGGGGTGATGGGGGAGGGAGGTAATAGGCGGTGAGTCAAAGAGGCCCGCAAGTCCTTGAAAGGACGTGACAGCATGCCAAAGCCCCAAAGAAAGGAAGGCTCCTCCTAAAACAACTCTTTGTTTAGCAGAGAGGAAATTATTTCCCAGGAGTCTCGCCCACCCCTGAACTTTTCCTTGTATTTCATTGGCCAGAACTGGGTCACATGGGCACCTCTAACCCATCACTGGGGTAACTAGTTCTCAGGGTCTGGGACACTTCCCCTAAGCAAGTGACTCAACACAGTGGAGTTCTGTCAGCAAGAACAAAGGCAGAGTGACTGCTGGATGCACAACCAAGAGGGCCAACCACACAGAAACAGCGCTTTCAAGCAGTTCGCCTCTTGACATCAAGTGGCGGAGCCTGGTTCCAGACACCTGGCTCATCTACCAGGTTATTCACCTACGGACAGGACAGAGGAAAGGAGGGTCTGTCAGGGCTTTGGAGGCTTCTCTGAGAGTGCGCTTTCAAGGTCCTCTCCCTCTGCTTCTATCTTGTTTCTGATCCACAAAAAAGTCTCTCCTATTAAACACACACACACACACACACACACACACACACACACACACACAAACACTTTTTAACTATGGAAGTGTCCGTGCATATTCAAAGTAGAGAGGATGGTGTAATAGTCCCCCACGTAGCTATCTTTCACAATATCTACAGCATTGTCAATACATGGACCCGACCAGGCCACTCCTGTTTCATCCACAGCACTGTTCATTCCCCTGCTAGCATCCATTTCGTTGAAAAGCTCTAATAACAAGTCCCTTTGAAGTCCTGCTGCCTTCTGAAGACCCTGCTGGGGGGAAGGGACATGGAGAGCTAGGAAAGTCACCCGGCCCCATTCAAAGCTGTTCTCAGCCCCAGCAGCCAAGCTTCTTAAGGTGTCACTTGCCCACAGCCAGCTGAAGGACATCAAGGCTTCTCCTGAATCATCCTTGCGTCAGCTCGGAAGCTATGGATGTTCACAAAATCATCTATAATTGGAGCACTTGGCCCATTAGGAATTTGGATGGGCCAGAGCATAAGTCCTCAGCACTGCTCAGAAAAAGTAAACACGAGCAATGCGAGATTTGACTTCTGCGCACTTAATTTAAACTCCTCTCTGAATATAAATCAGCTACTTTAGTTCCGATCCACTCAGTCCCATCCACAGCCCTGTGTTGAATGATAAACACCGGACTGCTGGTGAGGGATAAATCATGCCCAACGAAATGACTGTTTTAGCCCAGGTGAAGTTCCTGGACAAACGAAAGACACTGTTCTTTTTGAAGAGAGTCTGTTTGGTCACAGTTGGAAGACCTTCTCTGGGTAGAATGATCTGTCTTTTGGAGGTGGAAGATTAGCTTGCCTTTAGGTTTTGAGGACCCGACTGTGTCTCTAGGTGTAAGGGAGCCCTTATAGAAGTTTTTGGGGAACAGCATCATTATAAGTCTCGTCTTAAAGGACTGAGATCTTGGGTTCAGGGCTGTCATTAGAAGAGTTAGGAGGGTACAGAGTAAGTCATTCTGGCTCCTGGCTGCTCAGTTGCAGTTTTTCTGAATACCAGAGGTGACCAGTTAAGCTAATGGAATGTAGGGGGAAGGGAGGAGTGAGTGGAATTGCTGATGGACTTTCCCTCTTAACTGTTGGGGGAATGTAGGGGTCATGGGTGGGTCTGTCCTAGGGGGCCCTTAAAGGAATATGCCCATTCCAACTTCTCCCACTGAGCAAAAACTCTCCAGGGACAGCAGTACCATGTTCCTGAGTGAAGTTGGAGTTAGTTCCGATGAGGAAGATCAAACAAGTCTGGTGAGAGCCTAAACCTTTCCCCTATCAGCCTTTCCCCTACCATCCTCTCCTGAGAACCCGAGATTCCCATGTCAGAGCCTTTCCTATAAGTTAAGACTTTAAAGATCCTGATAAAATGCAGATCTATAACCCAGATGGATAAGCCCTGGTTCAATGATTCATTCAGTAGACATTTGTGACCTCTAATTCTAGGTCAGACACTGTGCTAGGTGCTGGTGGTACAACTCTGAAACACAGTGGACATTTCTCCTAAGTGTCAAGATGTAATTTTCAAAAAGTTAAAAACATTAATTTCATTACCAATATAGGATGAACATGTGTCAAAGATTTAATTCAACATATGAATTAGAGAATGAGAGATCAGTAAGATGGTAAAACCTGTTTCAAGGGTGCGTGAGGATTCAGAATGATATGGTCCATCAAGAAAGTTGAAAAGAAGAAAGGAAAGATGGAAGGAAGGATGAAAGGAGGGAAGGAAGGAAAGAGAGGGGGGCAAAGAAAAGAAAAGGAAAGAAAAAGGCTACATCAAAATTGGTTAATGTGTTAATGTCCTACCAGGCAAGAATGCTTTTTGAAGTTATCTTTGTTTTGTTTTGTTTTGGTTTTTGCCAGACAGAAATCTGCAGCTAAACGTGTAATTTCTTATGTCTAGGCTCTAATCAAATACTATATAGCACTGTTAAACACAAGTACATTCTCCCTGAGAATTAATAACCCTTTAGTGGATTGATTAAACAATGCCCCAGTAAAACTTTGAAGGATGTGCTATAGTTTTCTTCTAATTCCAAGATTTTAATAATATTTTTTAATACAAGAAATGTAGAACAAAGAAGAACAAAATTCTGGCCTTCGCAGTAACTCGGATGCAATTGGAGATCATCATCCTAAAACTATCACAGACAAAGAACTGAATACTGCATGTCCTCATTCATAAGTGGACCCTGATCACTAGTCACATTAGCACAAAAGTGGGACTGACAGTCACTGGGCACTGCTAGGGGATGAAAGGAATGAAGAGGGTAGGGCAAGCATGACAACACAAAGAGTGCCTTATCCACTACCAGGGAGAGTGAGGGCCACCTAGAAACCCAAACACCAACTGCATACAGCCTACTTATGGAATAGATCCTCCCTTGTACCCCACAACTCTATAATAAATAAATACATTTTTTTTAAAAAAGAAGTGTAGATATGCCAACCAACCCTCCAGGTAAGACTAGGAACCAGGCCAATGGGAAGAGACCGGAGAAAGTTTGGACCTAGGAACCAGAAAACCTGGGTATGAAGGTCAGGGTTAGGGTCAGGGTCAGGGTTAGGATCCCATGACCCAGGTGTTGTACAACTTTGGACAAGCTAAATTACCTCCTAAGCCATAGATTCTTTCTCTGTTCAGTGACAATGTTGACCTGAGTAGGCTCTGGGGCCCCTTTTGGCCTAGTATTTTCTGAATCACAATAGATTATGAAGCAAAGCCATTAGGCAAGTCCCCTTGTCTATAGTGGCAGACCAAAGGAGAAATGCCATTGTAGGACTTTGGATAACTGAAGGAAAGGAGAAAGAGTAAGAAGAGGTGCACAAGAGCAACAAATGCAGAGAAAGACAAACAAAATGGTTTCCCATCCAAGCTTTCTCCTTCTTCCAGCCTCTGCTCCCCATCAGTACTCTGCAATGGTTTTTTTGTTTTGTTTTGTTTTTGAGTTGGAGTCCCACTCTGTCACCCAGACTGGAGTGCAGTGGCTGCTTCCGGCCACTGCAGCCTCAATCTGTTGGGCTCCAGTGATCCTTCCACCTCAGCCTTCCAAGTAGCTGGAACTACAGGCGCATGCTACCATGCCCAGCTAATTTTTTTTTGATTTATTGTAGAGATGAGGTCTCGCCAAGTGGCCCAGGCGGGTCTCGAACCCGCGGGCTCAGGCAATCCACTCACCTCAGCCTCCCAAAGCGCTGGGATTACAGGCTGAGCCACCAAGCCCGGCTCTGCAATGTTTTGAAGAGTCAGGATAAGCTCGTTCATGCTGCAATAACACACTGATAATGAAATCTCAATTGCTTAACCCAACCAAAGTTAATTTGTTGCTCATAGAATTCTAGTGGGTAGCTCTCCTCTCTATGGCTACTGAGAAATTCATACTGTTTCTATCCGATGTCTCTACTATCTTTACATGTGGCCTCCTGAGTCACTATAACATAGCAAGAGAGAGCACAGGGCATCCACACCTGCTATCAACTACATATAACTTCTATTCATGAACCACTGGCCAGAACTAGTCACAGTGGCTACAACTAAATCAAGTAGACTAAGAAGTAGATACCACATGGGCCTAGGAAAAAGAGAAGAACCAGATATTTGAACCCTGATCTGGAAAAGATCCAGCTCCTGCAAGACTGAGGGCATTCGGAGTACTCCAAGGTAACTCCGTCCACCATCTCCAACTCTAGAGCATCTGCTGGATTAAGGAAAAGTTCATCCAAACACCCAGATGCAGCTATACTCAACACCCGAGGGTTTCTAGAGGCCTCCAAGCTTGGGCCATGACCACACAGCTCAAAGAGAGGAGACCTGATTCATCTTGAGTTATTAGATTGATGTGGACAGGCATTCCGGGTCCTCAGGAGACCAAGGTGGGTTTCTTGATTTTCCCGTGGCCTAGGTTTCTGCTTAGATCATTTCCAAAGCCCACATCACTGTGTTCTAGAAGAAATAAAATGGTAATAGTTTTTATTAGCTTCCTTGTATCATCTCTTGATTTTGCTTTGTATATTACCTTGATTATTTTAGAGCCTATTTGGCAAGATTATAAGTTCCTTGGATAGAAACAGTGCGTTAGCTTTTCTGTTCTTAATACCCTAGGCTGAGCCAATGGTGAGGATGGTCTTTTCTTTGACTCATGGCGCATGACCAGAGCACTACAGGTATAATGTCTGGTTATTGACTGGTGACCAGGACAATTACAGATCATGGGTACTAGTCAAGGATGCTGGTTAGAGATGTGAGGAGGGGGCTTGTGTAAATAGGCCAGACCCACGAGAGTATCTGATTATTCCAACCACCAATTTCCCCATTATCTATTCCTTTATCTGTTTCTTTCTTTTCAACTTGCTCCACAAAATATTTGAGGTTTCTCACAGACACACAGACAATTTAACAAGACTAAAACCTGACAAGATGAGGACATCAGATTATTATTCTAAAAAGAACCCCTGGTCAGCATCATTAAAATTGTTAACATTGCATTTATGGCAGAGTAGCTGGGACAGTCCCTTGCTTCTGGTGTCACATTCAGCCTGGCCTTTGCACAGGGCACCAAATAGAACATTTGGGGAAATGACCCAGTGCTTCTGTGAAAATGTGTCCATGTGTACAGAGCTTGTGATGCATGTGCAACCACAATGTGCATAGGCATGCAAACTAAAGCCGTTCTCAGGGCATGGAAGAATCTGTGCCCTTCTGAATGAAAGTAGATTTAAAAGGAACAATCCTTCTGCTAAGCTCTGTCACTGCATTTCATGGTGCATCACATCATGATGGGATTTGGAACTTGAAGACAGCTATGCCACTAAATTGCTGTGTGACCTTGGTAAGTCATAACACCTCCCCGAATCCCAACTTTTTCATCTAAAATATGAGAATCAGGCCAGTTATCTTACAGGATTTTGTAAAGAATTTATACCACTCTCTTGGTGATGTTCCTGGCTGATTTCCCTCATCAGTCTGCGAACTGCAAAGTGTTACCAAACTAAACTTGGGTCAGCTCACCCAGTGCAGCAAAGCCAAACACTGACATTGAGATTTGTAGGAAGAGAAAGAAGACGTTTATTGCACAGTATCAAGTAAGAAGCACAGGCAGCGACTGCTGAAGACTCAAATTCTTCCATGGCTCATAAGCAAGGGTTTTTAAAGGCAAGGATGCATTTCAGGAAAGTAGAAGTTGCAGGCAAAATCAATACATGGAGGTTATACATTGGCTTGGGACAAAAAAAGGTGAGATATTCTGAAGAGGGGGCTTACGGGCCATAGGTGAGTTTAGGGCGTCTTTCATTTGCAGTTGGTTCAGGAAGTAAGACTCTGTTTAAAAACTTGGGGTCAATATAAAGGAATGTTAAGGTTTGGCTTTAACATAGGTTAGTTAGGATAAGAAAGCCTGTTCATCATCATGTAGTGCTACAATCGAGTCGGGGCATGAGGGGGCATGAGAGCAAGCCACAATACGCTGGGTCAGAATGACCAGTTTAGCAAGATTGACAGCCTGTAGGCGTGACTGTCTCCAAGTCTCTCAAGGAAAATTTAGAACAAAGAACAGCGATCAGAGTTCAGTTCTTAGTTCCCCCTTATCTGAGGTCTATGTGACAGTGGTCAGCAATTTCCATCCGATGGGGGGGTCTTGGTTTCTGAAAAATAACTAAAGAACATATGTTAAGATGTTATCTTTTAGTTTCCATAAGGAACCAAACATCTTGTGACTCGGGAGACTTTTGTTTAAGCTCTTCTACTCTCTTCTTGCTTACTAGGTTATTCCTTTACTTCTCGAGGTTAGCTAGGTGCCTGGAATTTCCCCAGAAAGAACTCAGGATATTTTTCCTTATTTTCCATGCCCGAGGGGGTTTTGTATGCCCCTAAGAGGGGTCCCTGCTTCATCTTTTTTTGTTGTTTTTAAGTTGTGGGGTACAATTTAGGGTTAGGTAAACAAATGGTCATTGTGTAGGTGGTTTGGGCCTCACTTTGGTCCCCACTTCACCTGGTTTGAGATCAGGTACTCTTATTGATGAGGTGTGCCCCCTCCCACCCCAGGCAGTTTCCCACTACTGCCAATTCCTTCCTTATAGTATAATAATTGTTCAAGGTTCGCTTATGGGTGAGAACATGTGGTACTCAGTTCTTTGTTTCTGTGATAGACCCATCTTGTATATGTACCACTTTTTAAAATCCAGTCCTCTTTCGATGGGCAGCATGGTTGGTTCCATGTTTTTGTTGTTGTGAATAATGCCGCAATAAACATGCATGTGCAGGTATCTTTTTCGTAGAGTGATTTGGGTTCCTCAAGGTATCTTTCTTTAAGGGAGGTTGCGGTGTCGTATGAAAGATTATTAAATCTTTTAGGAATCACCAAACCGTTCTCCACAGAGGTTGTACTAGTTTACACTCCCACCAACAGTGTAGAAGTGTTCCCTTTCCCCCACATCCTCTCCATCATCTGTTGTTATTTGAGTTATTGATGGTGCTTGCTACATCTTGAAAGGATTGTAACTATTCATTGCTCACAAGAATGGGCTGCCCAATGGGCAGGGTGAAGCCATTTCCCCATGCTGGTCTGAGAACTCCCTAGGAATATACCTACCTGCATCTTGATAGTCTCAAACTATGGGTAGCTATTGTTATTCTTATCATTGTTGCAATCATCCTATTTCCATCTGAAGGAAAAGCCAGGGAAACAGGAAATAGGGCAAGTTCTGGGGCTCCTGGGATATTTGTGATGCACTCAACAATTCCCATCTGGTGGTGTTTTTCCCTGCCTTCCTCATTGGACTAGAAACTCCCTGAGACCTGGGACCATGTCTGATGCCTTCCCAGAAGATTCACAAGAGGTGATGATTTTGCTGGAGAGCTAAAGCATTTGGATCTTGACTCTCCCTTCTGAGAGCTTAAGAAGACACTCCATTTACAGATGATCTAGAAATAGTCACCACATGGTTTTTCATCCAAATGGAGCCACTTTTAAGAGTAAGGGGGAGGGGCACAATTAATCATCACACTAGAACAAAGGCATAACAGGCATAAAGTAGCACTGTCCTTTCCACAAAGCATGTGAGGTCTACTTCTTGGGGCCATCTCTTTAGCCATCTCTCAGCTCCCATTCAGCCCATACTTAACATTTTCTTCAGAACAAGTTTGCTAAAGTCTGGGGAGGGACAGAATTGTGGCCAGAGGAGCAGGACTCAGTAAGATTATCACTAAGTTCTTCATAGGCACAATCAGATTCTGCACCCGCCAGGGAAAGCATATTCCTTGCCTTTGCAGAACTCCTAGTCTGATAGAGGAGACAATGGCCTTGACCTTGGTGAGCGCCTAGTCTAATGGGGACAATGTAGACCTTGGGGAGTTCACATCCTGCTCTGAACCTCCCTGGACCTTCTTAGATTCTCAGCCCCTTGAGCTCCTTCTCCAAGGATAACCACTAGCATCAGTTTCCTGTGTCTCTTATGTGAGCAGACAGTGCACCTCTTTTTTATTTTTTTGGTAGCATCTATTGCAGTGTGGCCATCTGTTAGTCCTAAGCACCTGCACTGGCATCCACTGAGATGTGGTTGGTCCCATAAATTGCCAAACCCCTCTGTTACTGACCTCAGAGATCACCAAGACCTACAGAATAAAGATTCTGCCCTCTGTGGCCTTTTATCCTAAGCCCAAGCATCTCCCAATACCCAGATCTGGTCTCCTGCTGCTCTTCATAGATCCTAGAGGCCCCAGAAGCCTGAGTGCTTTCTCCACATCACGCTGGGATCTGTGAGGTCTGAGGCCTGCCCTCAGGTCCATCTGTCCCTCGTGTGTGGCCCCCTTGCACTGCCTGGCCAGGTGAGACATGACATTAAGCGGAAGGCTTGTCTCTGCCTAAGAGCTTCCTGGAGAAGTAGCCCAAGAGCCCCCGAGGTGGTCTAGCTCCCCACATCCCATCTCGGCGCACCCTGAAAGGAGCTCTACCCCACGGAACACACACTCTACTCAACCGTTCCCTCCTTCCCAGCGCCTCCTGACTGACGGCTCCTCTGGCTCTAGGAAGGGCCATCCATAGTCAATCCCTTTACATTCTTTTATTGTCTGTTACTCTGTGATGTGCTCTCCAAACTTTGGTTCTTGAAATGTGAAAATCCAGCTTTAGGGTTCTGAGAAGCACTTCTTTTTTTTTTTTTAATAATCAATATTTTTTATTATGATATTGTGGGGTACAGTTAAAGGTTAGGTATACAAATATGCTTCATTCAGGCACCTTTGTTGATAAGAGGTGTCTCCCTGTCCCCAGACAGATGTTGAGTACCATTAATTCCATCTCCCTTCCCTTCCCCTCCCCATAGTTTCCCACCACTGTCAGTCATTTTCTTATAGTAATACATTGGATGTTCAAGCTTCACTATATGAGTGAGAACATGTGATAATCAGATCTTTGTTTCTGTGAGAGGTCACTTAGTATTATAGATTCTAGTTCCATCCAGGTTGCCGCGAAATTCATGATTTTGTTCTTTTTCATGGCTGCGTAGTATTCCATTGTGTATATGTACCACATTTTAAAATCCAGTCCTCTTTTGATGGACCGCATGGTTGCTTCCAGGTTCTTGCTATTGTGAACAATGCTGTGATAAACATACGTGTGCAGGTATCTTTTTTATAGAGGATTTGAGTTCTTCAGGGTATTTCCCAGTAGGGGGATTGCGGGGTCATATGGGAGGTCAATATTTAGAGCTTTTAGAAATCGCCATACTGTTTTCCACAGAGGTTGCCCTAGTTTGCACTCCCACCAACAGTGTAGATGTGTTCCCTTTTCGCCACACCCTCTCCAGCAACTGTTATTTTTGGAGTTATTTATAATTGCCATTCTGACTGAAGTTAGGTGGTATCTCAGTGTGGTTTTGATTTGCATCTCCCTGATGATTAGTGAGGTCAAACAGTTCTTCATGTGTCTGTTGGCTGCTCAGATGTCTTCCTTTGAGAAGTGTCTGTTGATATCATTTGCCCATTTTATAATGGGGTTGTTTGTTTTTTTCTTTTCAGCACGTTTGAGTTACTTATAGATCCAAGATGTTAAGCCTTTGTCGGACCTGGAGTTGGCAAATACTTTTTCCCAATCTGTAGGCTGTCTCCCTGCTCTCTTGATGGTTTCTTTGGCTTTACAGAAGCTAGTCAGTTTAATGAGGACCCACTTGTCTATCTTCTCCCTTATGGCCTGTGGGTTTCGGGTTTTGTTCAGGAATTAGATGCCAGTTCCAATTTCCATGAGGGTATGTCCTTCGTTTTCTAAGGTTCTTATGGTTTGAGGTTTTACATTTAGGTCTCTGATCCATGTTGAGTTAATTTTTGTATATGGGGATAGATAGGGGTCCTGTTTCAATCTTCTGCATGTGGTCAGCCAGTTTTCCCAGCACCACTTACTGAATAGGTTTTTCTCTCCCCAGTGGTAGGTGGTGGTGGCTTTGTCGAAGATGAGTTGGTTGAGAAATTGAGGATTTGCTTCTGGAATCTCAATTCTATTTCATTGGTCTATATGCCTGTTCTTGTACCAATACCAAGCTGTTTTGATGATAGTAGCTTTATAGTAAAGTTTGAAGTCTGGTAATGTGATACCTCCTGCTTTTTTTTTTGCTGAGGATTGTTCTGGCTATTCTTGGTCATTTGTGTTTCCATATGAATCCCTGTATTGTTTTTTCTAGGTCTGAGAAGAAAGTTGCTGGTAGTTTGATGGGTATTGCATTAAATCTGTAGATTGCCTTGGGTAAGATGGACATCTTTACAATGTTG
>CAUYQG010015732.1:0-10276 GCA_963574415.1 Tarsius wallacei
GTAGTTCCAGCCACTTGGAAGTCTGAGGCGGAAGGATCGCCGGAGCCCAGCAGGTCGAGGCTGCGGTGGCCGAGAGCGGCCACTGCACTCCAGTCTGGGCGACAGAGTGAGACTCCAACTCAAAAAAAAAAAAAAAAAAAAGAAATACGTTTTCTTAATATTTCCTTTACTATTCTAACTATCCTTAACTGATTAGAGGCAAATTAGAGAAAAAAGAGCCAGAGCTTTTCCTTTGGATTCAGAGGTTTAACTCTCAAAGGTTGGACTTCATCAGGCTCCCCTCAAATTTTAAGCTGTTGTTACTATGTTAGAAAAGCCTGAAAAAGGAAACATGATATAAATTTTAGCTGGTATAAAAAACGTTTATATTTCTTGTCATTCTTGACTGAAAAAGAGAATACTGCAATTTCCCTTATACTTACTGGGTAAAGAAAGTTCTTCACTGATGTACTGCAAGGCAGAAACGATAATAAAAACTTCTCGATACTTAATAGCAATTTGATAAATGTTGTGTGGAATCTCAGAACAAATTCCAGAGCTCTGCAACTATACATACAATGATAATAGATAATAATATATATATGCTTTAAGAATATTGTGCACCTGTATTAATGTAAAACATTTCTAATATTAATTCGCTAAATATTGATTGACTTAGAAATATATTGGAAATAGGGATTACGTAAGAAGATGTCTAAGGAAAGTTTCAGTGTTCTGGCTTAAGCAATTACACACAGAGTGATCTCATTCAAATAAACACCAGTGAAACAGAAAACATTAGAAAGAGAGTGAGTTTTATAGTTGGTCATTAATTCCAATTTTATTTTGTTCAATTTGGGTTGCATTCATTTCCCTAGAGAGACCATAGGTAGATACCTAGATAAGGACTTTGGAGACAATAAGAGAGATTTGGCGTTAAACTATGCATTTGAAAGACATTGCTATAGAGAAAATAAAGTCATGAACTTAGATGGGAGTGTTTAGGGAGAGAATAGAGAATAAGACAAAAAGAACTAAAGGCCTATCATTAGGTACTCTAACATTTAACAACCGAGAAAGGAGAATGAAAAGGTACAGTCATGGACACAGGAAGAAAACCAGAAGAAAAAGGTTTTAGGGATCTCGGTGGAAAAATAATGCTTCAAAAGGAAGATAAAGGCCAGGTGCCATGACTCATGCCTGTAATCCCAGTATCTTCAGAGGCCAAAGTAGGAGTACTACTTGAGTTCAGGAGTTCAAAACCAGCCTGGGCAACATAGTGAGACCCCCGTCTCTACAAAATTTTTTTAAAATTAGCCAGGTGTGGTGGCATGTGCCTATAGTCTTAGCTACTCAGGAGGTTAAGAGGGGAGGATTACTTGAGCCCAGAGTTTGAGGCTGTGGTGAGCCAAGATGGCACCACTGTACTCCAGGCTGGACGACAGGGATAGATCCTGTCTCCAAAACAAAAAAGAAAGAAACTATTTCTTTTGAAGCAAATTGATCTGGAAATTGAGATCCAAGAAATAAAAAAGAACAAGAGACACAAATGCCTTTAAAGCACAAGAGAATTTGCAGATTAGAAAGATTATCTTTTACTTTTCTGGCCCTAAAAAAAGATGACATTTATTCATTTACTCAGTGAACATCTATTAAGAACCTGCCACATGCTAGGTACTATACTTGGGACTTAGGTTAAAAAAGATACAAAGTTAGTACTAACCCTGCCCTTGCTATACTTAGGGTCAAAGGGGAAGGCAGCCAAATACAAATAAAATATTAATAGTGTGATAAAGGATATGGTAGAAGGAGCTAAGTGTTCCATGTGAGCACACAGGAAGAACACTTAATCCAGCCTAGGGGATCAGGCAAAGGTTCTGAGGAGAGTTTAAATTTAAGCAGCAGATAGTCTGTTGAGGATGAATGGGGATAAGAAGACTGAAGAAAAGCATTCTAAACAGAAGGAACAGAATATGCAATGACTCAGAAGTTAAGAAGATCATAATGTCTTTAAGGAACAAAAATAAATTGTGTGTGAGACAGAGAGAGAGAGAGAGAGACAGAGAGAGAGAGAGTATTGTGGACTGTGAAAGGAAGAGATAAAGTTGGAAGGTAGGCAAGGTACAGTTTATGCAAATCCTTGTAAATATCATAAGAGCTCACAGAGCTGTGAGACACATGCAGAGTTCTATGGAGGAAACATCATGAAATTTTATTTTTTTAGAAAAATCATTCTAGCAGTAGTATAATATAAGTGGGGCTCCTTACAGGAAGCAAGGAGACCACTTGGATCTTCCTCCTGGCATTCTGCAAAAAGATGATGGACTTGGGTAAGAGATGATGATGCCCAATATGGTAGCCACTAGCAGCATGCGTCTACTAAAATGTGACGAATCCAAATTGAAGATGTAAACTAGCTCACTTATATTTTTTATGACTCCATGCTAAAATGACAATATTTTACAAATAATTTTATTGTGGTAAAATACACATAACATAAAATTTCCCATCTTAAACATTTAAGTTGTACAGTTCAGTGATATTAAGTACACTCATGTAGTTGTACAACCATCGCCACTATCCATTTCTAGAACTCTTTTTATCTTGAAAAGCTGAAACTCTGTACTCATTAAACAATAACTTCAGCCAGGCTCGGTGGCTCAGCCTGTAATCCCATGCCTTGGGAAGCTGAGGTGAGTGGATTGCCTGAGTCCGTGGGTTCGAGACCCGCCTGGGCAACTTGGTGAGGCCTCATCTCTACAATAAATCAAAAACCAGCCGGGCGTGGTAGCGCGGACCTGTAGTTCCAGCTACTTGGAAGGCTGAGGCGGAAGGATTGCCGAAGCCCAGCAGGTCGAGGCTGCGGTGGCCGGGAGCGGCCACTGCACTCCAGTCTGGGTGACAGAGTGAGACTCCAACTCAAAAACAACAACAACAAAAACAATAACTTCCCCTTTTTCCCTTTCTTCAGTTCCTGGCAATCAGCATTCTACTTTCTGTCTCTATGTATTTGACTATTCTAAGTACCTCAGGTAAGTGGAATCATACAGTATTTGCCTTTTTGTGATTGGCTTATTTCATTGGCATAATGCCTTCAAGTTTCATCCATATAGTAGCTTGTAAAATGACCATATTTTTGATATATTGGGTTAAATAAAATATATTATTATAATTAATTTTATTATTTCTTTGTACTTTTTGTGGCTCCTAGGAAATTTAAAACTTTACATATGTGGTTCACATTATATTTTTATTTGATAGCACAGATTTAGAATCTTTGCATTGGAAATGAACAAAAGTGCATGAATAAAGATATTAAAGAGATGGATTTGATAGAACTTGTTTATGAATTGCATATAAAGAATAAGAAAGAAGAAGGAATAAATGATGATTTCCAAACTTCTGACTTGAGCAACTAAATGAAAAGATAGTAGATTGCAAAGAGTCTGAGGGTAAGAAAGGTTTTTTTGTTTTGTTTTTATTTTAAGACAGAAGAGAATTCAGTATGTTCAAATGAAAATATGAGGAATTGGAGACAATAAAGAGGTACCAGAAGCCATCTGCTCCTGCTTTTCTTTTGCTATAGTGAGGTAGGCATGTCTCCCTTAACGCCTACCTCACTATAGCAAAAGAAAAGCAGGAGCAGATGGCTTCTGGTATATAGTTAATCTTATAGATTTGAAGACTCTCCCATGAGAAAGGCTTCTATTTTCTCTGCAGAACAAAAGAGAGTTTATCTAACTGGTCTTAAGGCTAACTTATTGTTTTTAAAGACATGAAGAAAGGGGATAATTCCCAAGAACTGGAAGGATTTCCAGGCAGCATTGATACCTACATGAGGGAAGAATGTAGAAAGTCACCAGCCCCCACCTTAGGCACAGAGGAAGAGGATTATCAGATTGCCTGGGTAGAGATTTAGTTCAAAGTCTGTGGCAAAAGGACCATGGTGTCAAGAAGTCTGGAAAATGACAAGAGTATGACTGGAGAGATGAACATAGAATCAGATTTTTCCTGAAAGGAAGTACAGAGGAATGGGTTGACCAGATGCTTGAAGAATTCTTTGAGGTCAAATCAGAAAACTGTGATCAGTAGATATTTGGAACAAATATTTCAAAGATGGGTTCAAGGTGATGACGTTATCCCAGAGTGATCCCAGAGTGGATACCCAAAACAGAGTAGAGATGAAGGTTAATAAACATGAGAAGATCAAGAAATTTAAAGGCCTGAGACATTTACATGAACATTTAATTCACCTCAGGAAGATGGAGGGGTCTGGATGGAGCCGACAGTGGGCCAGATTTATGTATCTTCAAGGAACGAGAGAGGGGGCTAGTAACAGGAGGGAGGTAGATTTATAGCACAGTAATTATCCAATAAATGTTAGTTTCATTAAACAGTTCACACACACATAGAGGTACAATCTCTCTCTCTCCCTTTCTCAATACACACACAAATGCATATGTTCCTCCCTACTGGCATACATGAATCCAGTTTTTTTAAGACAAGAACGTCACAGAGAATTTTGGGGAAATGTGCCAAGTTGTGCATTTTCTTTTTGTGTTGCAGATAGAAAAAAAAGTGCAATTTGTTAGCACCATTAACAATAGAACTTCATAAATGTGCTCGAACAATAGCTTCTAAAGGTTAGGGGAAGGCCATGCTGAAAAGGCATTTTTAAAGACCGATTTTTATAGTGAAAAAATGCTGAACTAGGAGTCAGAAGACCTGGTTTCCAAACCAATTGTTCAATTACTAGTTAGGTGTTTTGAGGAAAACCATTTAACCTTGGTGAATCTCCACCTTCCCATCTATAGAAGATGGGTGAATTTTATAGTTGTTACAACTCAACAAGGTCTTTGTGAAGATTCAGTAAGAAAATGTACAGAAAATTTCTTTGTAGTCTACTAAATGCTCATATTAATTATATGAGGGAACTCCTGGCCTGGATCTAGTGAAGATTTTTTTGATCATTGTTCCTGTTATATTGCTGATACTCATGCTCCTAATGGGGAATTAGGAATTATATCAAATTATGACTTCTGAAGGATATTGATTATTCTGCACTTTTGTAGAGTTTCTTTTGTTTCTTTAGGGGCGGTACCAAAATAAATCATTCCTTTTTGATGTCCTTAAAAGTATGGGCCATCTCATTAGAATTACCCAAAATGTTTGTTTAAAGTCCCATTGCCTGTACCCAGCACCTGAAGAGTTTTCCCTTTGGCCTGAGACTCAAAAACCTGTGTTTTAAACAAGTATGATAGTTGACTCCATACACACTAAATTTTTTTTGATAACAACTTTGTTGAAATAGATTTCACATACCATGAAATCCACTCATTTAAAATGTACAAGTCAATGGCTTTTAGTGTACTCACAAAGGTGAGCAACATCACCATTAAATTTGAGATCTACTGGCTTAGATAAAAGTTTTATGGAGACTGAAAGTGCTCTGTGGTCACTGTATAAAGAATTCCGTACCCCAACCCCACGTATAAAGATAAATGAAAGACAATCAAGGCATGCCATGCTGCTTGTCAGCTCCTCTATCACTGGTGGCCTTTTGCTAAACACATTTCCTTCATTTTACAAAAGGGTTAGGAGGTACTATAGAGAGAATGCAAGTGCTGCATGGCCAGAGAGTATGGAATTTTCCTCCTTCCTGAAAATCTGGGAAGCCTTGGCCTTCTCTTCCCAGCCTATGGATCAAAAGTGTTTGTAAGGGGAAGGAATCATGATTAGGCTAATGTTTCTAGCATCTCTTGAGGCCTGTTTTTTAATCTAAAGGTTCTTTTCTCTTCTTAAGAATTCAGAATCAATGCAACTTCCTAGTATCTTTGGACAGAGCATGTTTTTCAATAGCTTATTGACATTTTAGTTTGTCAGCTTTCGGACTTCATTGTTGACTCAGTTCCTCCTCTGTTTAATTAGAGAGGAAAGACTTTGGTAAGGTGTGAGCCAGAAACAGCTGCTTTAGAAAGAGTCACACCTCTATTTAGGGTTATGTTTTAGATATTTTGCAAAGGGCTTTTCTTTCTTTGTGGGGAGAAAAATATTCTGGAGAGACCATATTGAAGAAACTGGATACATTTCTGGTTTTCACGGAGAGGGGTCTTGTTTAGTTTATGATATGGTAAATTTCCCAAGCACCACATTCATTTGTGAATGTAATATATACATATATATTATTATGTGTGATTGATACACTCACACACACACACACACACACACACACATACACGTGTGAACAAACCTCTCTTTAGGCTTCCCTTCTCTTCTAGTGAAATTAATAGTCAATCTAGGAAAGGGTTGAGTTTGTTAATAAGGGAGGGTAAAAATAAGCAACGAAAATCCCCACAAACTCTTTTAGATGGTTTAGACCAATTCTTTCTTTCTGCAGATGAGAAAATTACAGAGAGATTTGTAACTTTGAACTAGAACATACCTTCCTGCTTTCTTTAGAGTAGGTGGTCACACATTTAAAGGAAGTTATCTTTTATTAAAATTAAGTACTTTATCACATGTGATTTTTCAGGGTGAGACCTTAAAGCTATAATGAAGTAAGTCCTAGCCTCCACTAATAACTAAGGATTCTATTTTCAAGATGACAGTAAATGAAAGCAGAGTACAATTTATGTTTCAAAATTGGTTCTTTTCCACTATGCTAAAATAAAAGCAGAGTGTAAGCTGTGTTTTAAAGTTGGTTATTTTCCTCTTCTGTATACAAAGGTTGTCAGTTCAGTATAAAGCTCAAACTATCTGTGAATCGTTTCCAAATGCCAGAGAGCTCTGTATGACACTGTTCAAACTGCTGGTAATATTGCCACATATAGATCCTATGTTGGTTTAAAGCACATGCCCCCACAGCATTACCCTTGTTTATATGTCTTGAAGTAGTCCCTAGTTCCAGGAAATACTTTGTCATCATGCACTTGACAATTTTTGGTTGCCATCAACCACGTCACAAATTTAACACTCAGTTTTCCCAGTCACTCTTTCCAGGGACCCAACTCACCTCTTTCTGTTTGGGTTTCCATGCTGACATTTAGAAAAACAACAGTCACTCGACTCATAAAGCCCTTTCTCTATGTTCCGTACTAATTTTAATATTGACTTTCTCCTAAAAGCTCCAAAATATTTTAAGGACTTTTTTTCCCTTTTTTGCAAGATTGAGCTTCCAAGCTTGTATTTTTTAAGTGCTTCCAAATTTTTTCTTAACATATGTTGCACGAAGTCTGTCCTATTAACAGAACCTATTCCTTTTCCAAATAGTATAAAAATCCAAAGATTTAGCCTTTCAGAGAGCATTTCTAGGTTGTACAATTAATTTGGGCTTTGTGTTTAGCTCAAGTCATTTTGTTTAGGTTCTCTCATGTCTCTTATCTATAATTATCAAAGATTTTGAATTCAAATCCATTTCTGGAATGCCCAATTTAGTGTGTATATCTGGGTGGTGACACATTTCTTTGTACTCATGAGGACAGTAATAGGCTTTTTAAAAAATGAACACACCAGTATAACATTTGATTCTAACATTTTTTTGAGCAGCTCTCCTTAGCTTCTCCCTCCACTCAGGAAACTCTATTTAAAAATCATAAAATTTGATACATGTGTGTAGCAAATTAAGAATTTTCAAGAGGCATGATTGTGTGTGATCAAGCATTTTGATGTTGAAATCAGACTACTTGGGATTAGATTTTAGTTCTGCTACTTCTTATCTGTGCAACCTTGAGAAAGTTATTTTTCTCTCTGTGCCTCAGTTTTTAAACAGAAATAACAAAAGGTAAGTGGAGACTGACTAGTGCATATATGCAAATCACTCAGTATAGTGCCTGGTACCTGGAAGTCATAAATATTAGCTATTTGTAAACTGCATCCAACAGAGTAAAATATATAGAACAATAAACAAGAATATAGAGTTTTTGGAAGCTACACATATAATATCCCCAGGACACAAAGACAGGATAATTTTGGAGCAATTTGAGGTAAGTTTTTTATTTGTTATTTATTGCCTTAAATTTTACTGTACTTTATTGTTGCCTTGAAGAATTTTACTTCTTTCCTTGAATTTCAACTTGCAACATAAAGAAATAATCCTATAATTGGAGGTATTTATTTATTTATTTATTTATTTTTGAGTTGGAGTCTCACTCAGTCGCCCAGACTGGAGTGCAGTGGCTGCTCCCAGCCACTGCAGCCTCGACCTGCTGGGCTCCGGTGATCCTTCTGCCTCAGCCTTCCGAGTAGCCGGAATTACAGGCATGTGCTACCACGCCCGGCTGATTTTTTAATTTATTGTAGAGATGAGGTCTCGCCAAGTTGCCACAGGCTCAGGCAATTCACTCACCTCGGCCTCCCAAAGTGCGGGATTACAGGCTGAGCCACCGAGTTCGGCCTAATTGGAGGTATTTAAAAGTACTTCTGTGGCTGTTATTTGTGATTATATGCAATTTTGATGTCCATTTCATGACTGTTTTAAGACTTGAATAAAATCTTTTCCAAATGATTTTGACTAATCTGAGTCTTTGTGATCTTGGAATTCTACTAGACAGAATTATGAGAACATACTGGAGAGGCTTGCTGGGGAACAATGCAGGAGAGGGCAGGAGTATCGTTCCTACCCACCAGTAAGGCCGTTTACAAACTCTAACTGAATCTCCCACAGAGTGGCAAGGTCAGAAGCTGAAACATATATCCAGAGTATAATGCAGAATTATGAATTCTTGTTTTGCCTTGTTTTGGTTAGGTAAAGAAGTTAGATTCTATTGACAATGAACCAGCAATCACACTAGAAGTTTCTGTTCACAAATGCACTTGACCGTTGTTGAAATACTTAACCTACTAATAGGACTTCACCTGTTCATTAAAGAAATGGTCAGAAAACATGATTTAAAAATTCTCAACCGGAGAATGAAGATTAAATAGATTTAATTTAAATGGGAGTAAACCATAATGTAATTTATTATATGGCTACTGTATATATGCCCTGGGAATATGAAGAGAATAGTGATATCCCTAAAATTTCAAAGCCTAATTTAGTCACTACTGAGATCCTCTTGGGCTACATATGAATTCAAATTCCTTATATTCTGGACTAAAGAATTTATAAATGAGTTGTTTCCTGTGTTATGTTATTTTCATGTCCTGTCATCTGGGTAAATCTCACCTTTCTGGGCAGACTGCAGGACTTGCGTCCCTTTCTCATTTCCTTCAGCATTTTCACTGTATTCGCTGTTGATTCAACTGTACCACAGTGATCCTGTCCTTGACCTCAAACTTTCATGATGTAATCAAATATGCTGCTCACAGTACTATTCCTCAGTTAATCTGCACAAGCGGTGTGGTCCATGTACCTTCCCAAGGCAAGCATCCTGTGTTGTTGAGTTACAACCCATGCCTCCAGATAGAAAGTCAGAACCAACCAGAGTCAGAGTCAGACTGATATGGGAAGCCCATGACGGGAGTTGGGCAATTGTGACTGCTTTCTTAAATATAGGTCCAGTATAAATGCACACAGTCTACAGTTTGCCCCATGCAGTTCCCTTCAAGCTGATTGTTGGGCTTGGGCCTACAAATAAAGAAATGAAAAATTGCTGACAAGACTTTTAAGGATCTTATGGTCTATAAAAATGACACCTTGAGACAACAGGGTAAGAAAGAAATAAAACAATACTTGTAATTTGAATAGAAGATCACTCCAAAATGAAAAAAGATTGAAAATTAAAGTGACAATGAAATCTGCTGAAATAGTTTCTATGTCTATAAAATGACCAAGTCAGATTGTAACAATATTCACTCTCTATAGTAAAAGCTAACACTCCACATATATGTCAGCTCCTATAAGAAGGGTAAATGTGAGCCTTTATAGCTGTGCTATTCTAGAATAGAAAGGTGAAAATAGTTATATAGATTTCCACAGATTTTAAAGCAAGAAATTTTTAGGCAATTAAGAGAGTCTGCTTATTGCAGACCTTTAATTTGTAATTCCAGTTATGAATCCACAGAAAATCTGATTTAAAAATTAAGAAAGCCTTTTATTAGGATAGATAATTAAGTAGGATTGTATTCTATTCAAAGAAATGCTGATAGCTTGGCTCGGTGGCTCAGCCTGTAATCCCGCGCCTTTGGGAGGCTGAGGTGAGTGGATTGACTGAGCCCGCGGGTTCAAGACCCGCCTGGGCAAGCGAGACCTCATCTCTACAATAAATCAAAAAATCAGCCGGGCGTGGTAGCGCGCGCCTGTAGTTCCAGCTACTTGGAAGGCTGAGGCGGAAGGATCGCTGGAGCCCAGCAGGTCGAG
>CAUYQG010015737.1:0-11921 GCA_963574415.1 Tarsius wallacei
TGGTCCATTTCTAGTTCTTTTGAGGGGGATGGGATTAATGGTGGTGGGTATCTGTCTGGGGATGGGGAGACACCTCTTATCAACAAGGGTACCTGAACGAAACATTTTTGTATGCCTAACCCCTAACTGTACCCCACAATAACATAATAAGAAAAAAAAAAAGAAATCACCATTTCTAAAATCGAACTAGTATGCACTAGTTGCTTTTGTTTCATTAACGACGGCCATTCTTACTGGAGTTAGGTGGCAACTCTATGTGGTTTCGATTTGTATTTATCTGATGATTACTGAGGTTGAGTATTTTTTCATGTGTCTCTTGGCTGTTCAAATACCCACACAAAATACGAAATACCTTGGCATCTTCCTAACCAGAGAAGTGAAAGATCATTACAATGAAAACTATAAGACACTGCTCAAATAAATCAAAGAGACACAATCAAACGGAAAAATATTCCATGTTCATGGATTGGAAGAATCAACATTGTTAAGATGTTCGTCGCACCCAAGGCAATCTACAGATCTAACGTAATACCCATTAAATTGTCATCATCATTCTTCTCAGATGGAAACAACATTACAGAAATTCATATGGAAACAAAAATGACCACAAATTGTCAAAATAATTCTCAGCCAAAGGAACAAAGTGGGAAGTATCACATTTCCAGACTTTAAACCTTATTATAAGGCTACAATAATCAAAACAACCTGGTATTGGTACAAGAACACGCATATAGACCAATGGAAAAGGATAGATTCCAGAACCAAAACTTCAGCTTCTCAAACAACTCATCTTTGACAAACCTTTTGAAGTCTTAAACCCCCCAAAAGGTTTCCTAGATTCATGTCTTAGATTATTTCCCCAAAGTTTTGTCCTAATTTTATATTTGTGTCTTAAGTGCATTTTTATTTTATACATGGTAACAAGTAGGAGGCCAGTTTCTTTCCTCTTCATATGGTTATCATGTTTTCCCAGCAACATTTATTAAAGAGGCTACCTTTTACCAATTATATATTCTTGACCACTTTGTAAAAAATGAGTTACTCTAATTATGTGGACTTATATCTGAGTTATTTATTCTGTTCTATTGGTGTATATGCCTTTTTTTTCTGTAATCATGCTGATTTGTTTGTTATAGCTTTGTGGTATATTTCAAAATTCGGTAGTGTAATGCTTTAAGCATTATTCTCTTTGCTCAGGACTACTTTGGTTGTTTAAAGTCTTTTGTGGTTCCTTGTAAAATTGTTTTCCTGTTTCTCTAAAGAATGCCATTGGTATTTTGATAGAGATTGAATTGAATCTATAAAATACTTTTGGTAATATTGTCATTTTAACAGTATCAATTCTTCCAATTCTTGAACATGTAATCACTTTCCAGTCTTCTATGCCCTCTTTAGCTTCTTCTTTCTGTGTTTTATACTTTTCTTGCTTAAATCTTGCACTTCTTTGATTAAAATTATTCTTAGGTATTTTATATTATTTGTACCCTTTGTTCATGCAGGTCCCTTGATATATTTTCAGATTGATCATTGATGGTATATACACTTGCTACTGATATTTGTATGTTGCTTTAGTATCTAGAAAACTCACCACATTCCCTTATCATTCCAATAATTTATTAATGGAGTCTATAGATTTTTCTAAGTATAAGGTTACATTGCACACAAGGTTAATTTTATTTTATTTTTCTAATTTACGTATTGTTTACTGCTTTCCTTTACATAATTGCACTGTCCAGGACTTGCAGTATTATGTTGAAGAATAGTGATGAAAGTTGGTATCTTTGTCTTGTTCTAGATCTTAGAGAAAAGGCTTTCATATTTTTCTCCATTTAGTATGATGTTAGGCATGTGTTTGGAATATATGTTCTTTATTATCTTGAGATATATTCCTATTCCTTCTCTACTCAGTTTGTTGAGAGTCTTTTTTATTATAATAAAAGGATGTTGAATATTAGCAAATGCTTTAATAACTTCTATTAAAATGATTATATCCTTTTTATTATTTCTTTTTTTTTTAATGTGATGTGTTTTGTTTATTGATTTGTGTTTGTTGAATGATACTTGCATCCCTGGAATAAATATCACTTTATCATGGTGAATAATATTTGGAAAGTTTTGTTAAATTTTAGCTACTATCCTTTTGCTGAAGATTGTTTCATCTCTGTTCCTAAGTAATATTAACTTATAGCTTTCTTTTGTGTTGTTTTTGTACCCTTGTCTAATTAACCTCAGGGTAATGAGGACTTTATAGAATGAGGTTGGCAGCATTTTCCTCTTTCTCAAAGTCTTTGAACAGGTCAAGTAAAATTAGTGTTGTTTTTTAAATATTTGATAAAATTCAGCAGTAATCCTAGGCTTTTTTTTTTTTTTTTTTTTGGTGAAAGACTTTTTATTACCATATTTATTCTTTCACTCATTATTATTTTGTGGAGGTTTCCTATTTCTTCATGATTTAAACTTTTTAGGCTGTATGTGCCCCAATATTTATTTGGGGGGAAATGGTTTCTAGTTTGTTGGTGTATAGTTGTTCAAAATAGTCTAATAAATTTTTGTATGTCAATGGTCTCAGTTGTCATATCTTTCCTTTTATTTCGAATTTTATTTATTTGGATCTCCTTTCTTTTTTCTTGTTTGTCTAGGTAAAAGCTTGTCAATCTGTTTAAAAAAAAATATTTTGCATTTTGTTAATCTTCTTTCTTTTTTTAAGCTTCAATTTTATTTATTTGTGCATTGGTCTTTATTATTTCTTTCTTTCTATAAATGTTGAGTGTGGTTTGTTCTTAATTTTCTAGTTTTATAACGTGCACTATTAGATTTTTATTTAAAGTTAAACTAATTTTTGTTATAGGTGTTTATTGCTATAAAAGTTCACTTTAGTACTGCTTTTGCTGTATTCCCTAGATTTGGGCATACCATATTTCCATTTTTGTTTGTTTCACAATTTTTAAAACATTTTCTTTTAAATTCTTTATTGAATATTCAAATAGTATATATATTTGAGTATTTTGCAAAATTTTTCTCATTATTGATTTTTAATTATATTTTCATGTTGTTCACAAAAGATACTTATTATGATTTCTACTTGTTTGAGTTCGTTGAGACATGTTTTATGGCCTCAGATATGGTCTCTCCTGGAGACTGTTTCATTTGCTGATAAAAATAATGTGTATTCTTCAACAGTTGGGTAAAATGTTTTATAAATATCAGTTAAGCCTATTGGTCTACTTTGTACTTCAACTCCTATATTGCTTTCTTAATTTTCTGACTAGAAAACCTATCATTTTACTGAGAGTGGGGTGTCGAAACCTGCTACTATCATGATACATATAATAAAGTCTATTGTTCCTTTCAATTTACGGATATTTACTATATATTTGGGAGCTCCAGTGCTGAGCATTATCTATGTTATTGCCTTTTGTTTTATTTTTAGTGAATCTTTTATGGGATTTTGCATTGTGGTTACCATGAGGCTGAATAACACATTATATATATATATATTATATATATATATTTTTTTTTTTTTTAGATTGGAAACTATAGTTTATTTAGAAAGTAAATAGGAGAGAGAGACTGAGAGAGAGAGAGAGAGAGAGAGAGAGAGAGAGAAGGGAATCACCTTCCCAAGGTAGGGGAGTTTTACATATTTTTTTTTTATTAACTATGTCTTAAAGATTGTAGGTATTGCGGTCTTTTACAGATTTGTCTTTTGAGCTTCATACTAGATCCCTTGCTGCATGTATAGTATTAGAGTATTCTGGGTTTATTCATTTTACCTATGTTTTTATAGCTTTATTTATTTAAGCTTTTCACACTAGTGCTTGTTTGCTTTTTTGTTGTTGTTGTTGCTTTACAGTATGAGGAGTTCCCTTTAAAACTTCTTGTGAGATGCATCTAGTGTTGGTGAATTCCCTCAGCTTTTCACTTCTCTGTGGCTCAGGGAACTGTCTCCTCTTCATGACTGAATTATAGGATATTGCCAGTGACAGTGATAATCTCAGCACTGTCTCTATATATTTAGATATTTAGGTTTGGGGGGGGGATCAATGAGCTTTGTTTTATCTAATTTGGGCTGTATTCTCATGTAAATACTTTTATGTAAGTTTCTGTATTCAATTTTGCCTCTTTGCAAAAAAAAAATCATTCAACTTAAACTTTGTTTTGTGGCAAGAGAAAAACTTAGTTTATGTTTTAATATTTTAAAAATCCTCAAAGAAAAGACAAAGATCCATAAAGAACATCAATATAAGTACTTTTGATAAATGAAAATAGTTTATAGAGCTGAGAAATCATTAATGGATTCTGTAAAGAAATCTTTTGTTTTTGTTTTGTTTTGTTTTGTTTTGTTTTGTTTGATCAGAGTCTCACTCTGTTGCCCAAGCTGGAATGCAGTGGCTTCTGCAGCCTTGACATGCTGGGCTCAAGGGATCCTTCCATCTCAGCCTTTCAGGAAGCTGGAACTATAAGTGCACTTCACCATGCCTGGCTAATTTTTTAAAATTTTTTTGTACAAATGAGGTCTCACCATGTTGCCCAGGCTGGTCTCAAACCTGTAGGCTCTGGCAATCCTCTTGCCTTGGCCTCCCAAAGTACTAGGATTATAGGCGTGAGCCCCTGCACCTAGCAAGTGCAGAAATCTTTAATGAATATATCAATTAGAATATTCTAAATTAGTTCTGGTGGCTCAACCTCTAATTCCAGCACTTTGCAAGTCCGAGGCAAGAGGATTGTCTGAGCCCAGAGGTTCGCGATCAGCCTGGGCAACTTGGTGAGATCTCATCTCTACATTAAGTCACACACACACAAAACTAGCCTGGCATGGTGGTGTGCATCTGTAGTTCCAGTTACTTGGAAGACTGAGGTGGAAGGAACGTTTAAGCCCAGTAGGTCAAGGTTATGGTGGCTGTGAGCATACCACTGCACTCTAGCCTGGATGACAAGAGTGAGACTCCAACTTAAAAAAAAAAAAAGCCAGGCGCAGTGGCTCAGCCTGTAATCCCAGCAATTTGGGAGGCTGAGGCAAGAAGATTGACTCAGCCCAGAGTGTTACAGACCAACTTGGGCAACTTGGTGAGACCTCGTCTCTACAATAAATCACAAAAACTTGCTGGGAATGGTGGCATGTGTCTGTAGTTCCAGCTATTCAGAAGGCTGAGGTGGAAGGATCACCAAGCTCAGCAGGTTGAGGTTGCGGTGACTGTGAGGCCAAGAGCATGCACTGCACTCCAGCCTGGATGAGAAATAGTGAGACTTCAACTAAAAAAAAAACATAGTCTAAATTAAAATCAAGTCGCTTACACTCAGTAAATATATGTTTTCTCTTTTAGGAAATAGTTGGTTGTACTATGATTTTGATGTTTTTGGGCATTGTATGTAATGAGAGCTTTGCTGAGAATTGAATAGTTGAATAAAGATACAGAAAAGTGGCATTTTGTTTTACTGTGCAAGCACATATAATATTTAGTTTTAAAAGTATAAGCAGCTATGAGATAAATCATATATCTAACCCAGTTTAATGTACTGAGAGTTTTTAAAAATATGTAATAGGCTTTAGTAACTTACTCATTGAAGAAAAAAATCTTATTTACCATTTATGAGAAGCAAATTTCCTAGAAAAAAAGTGTACATTTTGTAGTTATAGCTTAATTTATGTTGCTTAGAAATATTTATCTTAGTGTTAAATTCTAAACTAAGTATTGGAGTGTTATTTGTAATCCACATACCTCTACTAAGTACCCAGAATACTAATAACAATAATAATTTTCCCATTATATGCATCTGTTTCTCATCCTTAAGCACATTACAATGATAAATCTTAGTAAAAATTGATTAAGAAATTATTTTGCGCATCTTGTAGTTCCAATTCATTTAATTCTCACAATGACCCACTTAGAAGTAGTCTATTTATAGATATAAGAACTGGAGCACAGTTAACAAACTGAGGAATGGTTAATAAAATTATTGAACTGAGTAATCATTAATAAAGGAAAAGGTTTAAATGTATAATGAAATAAATGTAATTTCAGAAGGTTTTGTGTACATTATACTTGGTATTTAATTAATTTTTTTTTACTACATGGTGACATACTAACCACATGCAAGTGACTTATAGTTAGTATTAGTAATCCTCTAAGTATTAATGAAACGAGTATTGTTAGTAGATTCTTAACACAAACATTTCTTTTTTACACAGTCTTTTATTATTGCTTTTTTTTTTCTAACCAGAGAAAATATCAGTTGTACTGCCATAGACAGATTTTGTTCCCCACATCTTACATTGTAGTTGTTAAGCTCCTGACAAGGTCACAAGCTAACTTTGAAGTTGCACTGTGACTTGTCTATGGCAAAAAATAGCAATGCAATGCTACTCAGGATGGGTGAATTTGAGCCAAAAGTCCTCTTTAGGGTCCAAAATAAAAAGACTTTATCAATTGAACTGACCAATTCAAAAGGTTTTTTTTTTTTTTTTAAATCTCCAAATAACTGTTGTTTGTAAAGACATCTATAACCTACCTGACCTTGCTCCGTTAATGACATTTAGACTTCTACACACTAGAAAAGCATTAAGTCACTAGGGAAAGAATGTTTTTTAAATGCATCCATTGCCACTGAACTCCCAGATGCATGTGAATACTGTTAATGGAGTCTCATCCAGGGAGCCACTTCACTGTAAACAGCTTGGTTTGGTAGTTAGTCAAAGAATGCAGGCTCGTGGCTCTGCTCACCAAACTACTAGAGTCAAAATCAGAAACTATCAGAGTGTAACTTCAGATTGGCAGGTGGTTCAGCAAGCCAATTTTAAAAGGTGCATAGAGTTAAAATGTATTTCTTATTTAAAATCTGCTTTTTCCTAGTAAGTCCTCAAAGATGCTTGAAAATAATGTTTTGTTTTTGTTTTTGTTTTTGAGCTGGAGTTTCACTGTGTCGCCCAAACTGGAATACAGTGGCACGCTCATAGCTACCATAACCTCGACCTGTTGTGCTCTGGCGATCCTTCTGCTTCAGTCTTCTAAGTAGCTGGAACTACAGGTGCATGCCACCATTCCTGGCTAACGTTTTGATTTATTGTAGAAAGGCAATCTCACCAAGCTGCCCAGGCTAGTTTCAAATCCCTGGACTCAGGCAATCCTCTCACCTCGATCTCCCAAAGTGGTGAAATTACAGGCTTGAGCCACTGTGCTCAGCCAGAAATAATGTTTTTTAGGTTGAATTACTAATTTTTGGGCCACCTTAGTCTAAGGTAGAAGAAACAATATAAATTAGTCAGGTATTATTGCCTAAAAGAATGTGTGGGCTGGGCTCAGTGGCTCAGCCTGTAATCCCAGCACTTTGGGAGGCCCAGGCAACTCGCCGAGTTCTCGTATCTACAATAAATCAAAAATCAAAAATTAGCCAATTGTGGTAGCACATGCCTGTAGTTCTGGCTACTTGGAAGGCTGAGACGGAAGGATTGCCGGAGCCCAGCAAGTTGATGCTGGGGTGGCGGTGAGCTTGCCACTACACTCCAACCTGGGCAACAGAGTGAGACTCCAACTCAAAAAAAAAAAAAGCATGACATAGTTAACTCATTGCTTCCAGTAATAAGGATGACTTACTTAAAAGTAGCTTTATTATTCTACTATCGTGTGTCCCTGATACAAGATGACTCTGTTAGTTACTCAGTATGAGCTAAATGTTCCTACTTACTCCTTAATTTGCTCAAAGTGGTTCAAGTTTTACAAATATTATGGTGAATTTACAAATGTATGTACATCATAAATTTTAAGTAAACGTGTAACATATTATCGAAACCAAGAACTAATATGATTCTTCAAACTGGAAACGATGAAATATCTTTTTGGTTCAATACATTTCATAGATTCATTGTGGCAATTAGAGTCTGTGAAGAAGACTCTAAAACAGATTTAGAATGTAAGAGGATTTATTAAATTTAATGGCTGTTAAAGACAGATGAGGAAGCAGCAGTAGGTTTTTCTTGCGGTAGGTTTTTCTAGCCTACTGCAAGAAAAACCTTCGAAAAACAATGAAAGCTCTGACAACAATGAAAAAAGTCAAAGAAAAAAGAGAGCTTGGAAAGGACAATCTTCACAGTGCAGTGCTTCTCAGAGAAACTTTCAGCCACCCCAGTGGGGAACTTTCACATAAAAATTGTCCAGAAAAAATCTTCCTTTGAATAGGATGGCCAGACCTTGTCATTCACGTACATTTGTGGTATAATGCCGCCAAATATACAAACACTTTAATTCCCAGAACCTGTAAACATGTCATGTAAACATAGTAAAGTGAAGTTGAGGTTATTCATGGAATTAAGGTGATCTAAAAATGGGGAGATTTTTTCTGGATTATCTGAATATTCAAAAGGTATCCACAATTGTCCTTAAAAAGAATGCTCTGTGAAATAAAAAGACTCTTGAACATCATATACTGTCAATATGAATCAAAAGGGAAACCCTGTGGAATCTTGATGAGAATTAATTATGGGCATTGTAAATAGCAGATTTATGTAAATTGCCTTGTTTGTACTCTCTCACCCATTTATTTTTATTTTTCTTGCTATGTGACCCTTCACAAAAACAGGTAAAGTAATGCTTCTATAATATTCTGTTTACTATAAAAATATATTTCTAAATACAGAATAATGCATGTAAATCTGATGTAATAAGGCATCTAACTCCATTTGGATATTAGATCACTGACAAGTTTTAAGTTCTGGACTTCCTTCTTTCCCTCCTGCTTCACATTTAAGGAGGCTAGAAAGAAAAATAAAACACGAATTTCTTGGCACCAGCAAGGAATTTAAACCAGCAAACACTAACTTTGTGGACAAAAAAGCTCTTACCTAATTATAACCCCTAATCATAAAAAATATGGAAGCCACAAGTTCCTCCAGTCAAGTAAGCCATTTAAGGTCAGCAATGGCTGCTTTCTTTTCCCAGGATAATTCCATCAGGTGTGAAGTAAAACTTTTTATATTCTTTTGGTCTGTGTGGTATCATTAGTCTCTGTACTTGAGCCAATTTGGGGTGAGGGTTTGAGCCCGCTATCTGCAGAGTGGCCACCAAATATGTAAATATGCCAATGCCAATGCATAATTATTCAAACTCTTAAGTCAGTTTTCATAATCAATCCAATCTTGTCCCGTTCTCTTGAGATCATCTGAAATACAGAGGAACAAAAAAAAGAAGTAGAAACCTTACTGTTCTCTTTTTTAGGCAACTTAAAACATACTCAACAAATGTTCTCTCTTCGGGTCAAGACATAGGCAGCATTCTTTATTTTGATTGTCTATTTAATGCATCTTAGAATACAGTACTTACTGGATTAGAATGATCCAAAATCTTCCAAGATTTAATAAGTAACAGCATGAGATAGAAGTCATCAGAGTTTCAGATGAAAGGTGAAAGACTGAGAAAATTAAAAGAACCAAAGGTGTATATATATATATATATATATATATATATATATATATATATATATACATAGCACAGGAGATAATTTGGAATTTGTATGTTCTGATGCAGAGGTCCAACCTCCACAGAGCAGGGCCTGAGGTGGGGGGAGGGAATGAGAAAGAAAGACAAGAGACAGCAGGATTGGGAGGTCTCTCCCCTCAATAGGTGAGAGCAAGTTTATTATTTAGCATGCCTCTTATATAGGACAAAACTAGGGCAAAACTGTACAAGGGGCTATTGTAAAAACAAGCAGCATCAGCATCTGGGTCAGGTATCCGGGCCAGGTGTGATTGACATCACGTCGCTTTGCTTTATTATAAAGTAACGTATCAAGTTTAGGGGCGATGAGCGAACAACAGCGGAATTATGTTGCTACTAGAATGCGAGCTGTTTTGTGTTTATCTTTTTGTACCTAGGGCTTTACTGAGTTAAGACTTTATCTGTACTATGTGTACCCGGATGTGTGGGCATCCAAGACACTGTTTCGTGTAGCAGGCTGCATTCCTCACAGCCTGCCTCTGGCTAGGATGCAGAGTTTTCAAGTATAGCCAGAATTTCCAAGCGAGACCATGCCTAGGAGCTTGGGGTACTCAAGGCCCACTACGTCTTACGTAGCAGGTTGCATCCCTAACCTGCCTTTGGCTAGAATGCAGAGCTTCCAGGCGAGACTGTTGCCTACCAGCCTGGGGTACTCAAGGACTGCTACAGTGGCAGTGCTTGTCTGTTCTCCACATCACATCTGCTCCAAGATGAGGGAGGATAGGCTTGGTTCTTTGAACACAAGCCAAGAACACAAAGACCTTGTCAGCTTGTGCTCTGGTCTCCTTCATTCTGAGGCTTTTATAATGTAGGATGTTGTATCGATATAATTATTAACATAAATTTAGGCAAAATGATCATTTAATTTATAATTAGAAATAAATCTCTACAAATTACAGGTTGTAATATCTTGGTAAATACTACCAACATGGAAGCATTTAGGAATATAGCTTAATAATTTTATTAGTTAACTTCATTGCTGATGCATATTCAATATGTTACACTGAGTTATTTATACCTTTTTTTTTTTTTTTTTGAGTTGGAGTCTCATTCTGTCACCCAGACTGGAGTGCAGTGGCCGCTCCTGGCCACCACAGCCTTGACCTGCTGGGCTCCAGCGATCCTTCCGCCTCAGCCTTCCAAGTAGCTGGAACTACAGGTGCGCGCTACTATGTCTGGCTAATTTTTGATTTATTGTAGAGATGAGGTCTCACCAAGTTGCCCAGGCAGGTCTCGAACCCGCGGGCTCAGGCAATTCACTCACCTCAGCCTCCCCAAGCTAGGGATTACAGGCTGAGCCACTGAGCCCGGCTTATTTATACCTTTTCAACAGAGAGAAGAAAAAGAAACTTTTTTTCTTTAGGATGGTGAATCAATATTTACTGTTTATAATTGAGACATTAAAAAACTGTCATATGCATGGCAAGTTTTTGAAAATACTAGGTAAATGGTTGAATTTTTATTGATGTTAAAAATTATATACCAAACACACACACACACACACACACACACACACACACACACGATCTGTACAAATTAGAAGAACTTCAGCAGGCTAGCTTCTGGCTCTACATTTCAAAGTTGCTTTGTTCCTTTACAATACCAGTACTTACAGTGTTGAGCGCTGACGTTTATGTTTCAATCAATCTGCCCTACAACTTTGTTTCCTGTACTGAATAACTTGGCACGGTTGATGACTGGTGACACTGTTCTGAGAAACCACGCATATATGGAAACAGAAAGCAAAAACTTAATTACACATGAATTGCCGTGGTAGTCATATAATTATTTCTCAAACTCAAACTAAATGCCATTTCAAAATCACCTTGAGGGAGGCATTTAACAGAACATCAATCAATTCAAAAAGAGTGACCTGTTTTAAACAATTAAAATTATTTCTGTTGACTGAATGTTTGTATCCCCCACAAATTTTCATGTTGAAAAACTATTTCCCATTTTGATGGTATTTGGAGATTGGATCTTTGGGAGATAATGAGGTCAGAGGATAGTGTCACAAAAGAAATTAGTGTCCTTATAAAAAGTGATGAGATAGCCTGTTTGTTTCTTCACTACTGCCTGCCATGTGAGAATTCAACAAGTCAGTCATTTGCAACCAGGAAGAACCCATTCACCAAACATTGGATCTGAAACCTCTTTGATTTTAGACCTCCATTCTCCAGACTATGAGAAATAAAAGTTTGCTGTTTAAGCCACTCAGTCTTGGTATATTTGTTATAGCAACCTGAACTAGCGCAATTATATTACTTATTCATAAATTGTTTAAAAATATATGACAGGAGGAGGGGCCAAGATGGCGACCGGGCAGCGTGGTCTGTGAGACCTCCGCAGAAGAGGACACAGAAAGACTCCAGATCTCTCCCAGGGGGCCTGCTCCCCCACACGGAACTTGTCCACGGACACCGCAGAGGCATT
>CAUYQG010015738.1:0-13911 GCA_963574415.1 Tarsius wallacei
CCCCCACTGCCAGAGCCTTGGCCTATAACACACCCATGCCCACTGGATTTTTTTGTTTGTTTCCTTGAGTGTCCACTGCTGTAAAATTGGACTAAGACTAGATAGTGGTCCAAATTCGCAAGCTTTCTTCTAGCTCTATCATTTGGGACCTCTAACACCAGGGCACAAACTTTTATCTTGGAAATCGAGGTGTTGGTGTCCCCTACCCCTCCATGAAGGGCTAAGAGGTTGCCCCTGGGGGCCAGTCACCTCTGTACAGTGAGGATCAGATTCTTGGAGCAAGGAGAGAGGTGATGATCTTCATTGTCCTGGGCCGGGAAATGCCAAATTGGAGCTCCACATTCAGCTCCTGCGTCTCCGCTGCCCTGGGAAGGAGCCTACCTCCTGCCTCTCAGTCCAGCGGGGCTTTGCACTGACTCTCACTTGGGCTGTCAGCACATTGTCTTTTTTCCTCTGCGTTCTGTATGCTTCTGGGGTGGCAGTCAATTAAAAGAGCAGTTCTGACACTAGGTGAAAAGAGGAGGGCAGAGTTTGGGGCACACCATGGTGGAGGAGCCCAAGCCAGCTGTACAAGCTGCTACTCCCGCCTGTGTGTTACAGCTCCTGGGAGGACAGCCTGGCCCACCAAGCTCATCCCTATCCCCCTGGCAGGCCACTGGCCCAGCACCCAGATGATCTTGCTGACTCGGTCTGTGCAGAACTTACTGATGCCGTCGGCAGGTGTTTCTTGTCTCCCTTTACATCGCGTGAAGAAACTGTGACTTGCAAATCCAGGGTTCTTAAACCTTTTTGTACCTTTGGCCGTCTGTGGTTGCCTATGGAGTCCCTCTCAGAGGAATGCTTCTATGGTTTTGTGGTTGTTTTTCTATATTCCTAACACAAGTTATCTCCAAACTCTCCATGGCAATTGCAAAAATGTCATCTCAGTATGGCCAAATGCTTCAACAAATCCATCATTTCCATTTCTATTTTGTAGAACTCATTCCAGGACTATTTGTTCTCTTTCAATTTGGCCACTTTTTAGGTCTGTTATGCTGATATTTCCCTTTACTGTCATCTAGAAAATTCCTTCACCTCTCTTATATGTGAGAATTCTTTCACCTCTCTTATTCAGTCGATACTGTAGAATCCATGTACCAGGCAGTATTATACATACTGAAGATAGACTGATGAAAAAATATATGAAATCTCTGCTTTTATGGAGCTAATATTCTAGTGAGAAAAACATAAAAACATGTGGTAGGATGTTAAACTGGAAGTTTCCACTGAGGCACGAAGGTAAAATTGACATGAATGATATTCCAAAGTGAGGTAAAAAATTAATATTAAAATTTTCGGCCAGGCTTGGTGGCTCAGCCTGTCATCCCAGCACTTTGGGAGGCTGATTGCCTGAGCCCGCGGGTTCAAGACCAGCCCGGGCAACTTGGCAAGACCTCGTCTCTACAATAAATAAAAAATTAGCCAGGCATGGTGGCATGTGCCTGTAATTCTGGCTACTTAGAAGGCTGAGGCGGAAGGATCGCTGGAGCCCAGCAGGTCGACGCTGGGGTGGCCGTGAGTGTGCCACTGCACTCCAGGCTGGGCAACAGAGTGAGATTCCCAACTCAAAAAAATATATATATATTTTTTTTTTCGCAGGAGAAAATTTAAAAAGTTTTCACATGATTTTTTAACTGTTCAGGAAATAACCCAATTGGAGAAAACTTTGTGAAGAATTTTTTTTGTTTAAAAAAAAAATTATGTGATTGGGGGTCCAGTGTCATTCTTCTGCATGTGGCTATCTGGCTTGCCCAGAACCGTTTATTGAATAAGTCCTTTCCCCGATGTATGTTTTTGCCTGCTTTGTCAGAGATCAGTTGGTTGCAGGTATTGGAGTTTAGTTCTGAGTCATCTGTTCTGTTCCGTTGATCTGTGTGTTTGCTTTTGTATCAGTGTACTGTTTTGGTTGCTGTGTCCTTGTAGGATAGTTTGAAAGCAAGTAAAAAAGAATGTTTTAAATAAATAAATATGGACCAAACAAAAAAAGTAAAAATTTAAAGACATACATAAGATTACAAAAGGCATAAAGGACACCAATTACATTAAAATTAAATGATCAAAATATTTGTTGTGATAAAGTGCTATATACATGCTTCCTTATCGATATATTTTTTTAAAATTTTTATTATAAAGATGTGGGGTACAATTCAGGGTTAGGTATACAAACATTGATCATGCAGGTACCCCTGTTGATGAGGTATGCCCCTCCCTCCCCTAGCAGTTTCCCTTAATCAACATGTTAAAAACAAGTTATACTGTAATTCAAAATAGTGACACCCATAAAGAATATATTGACTTTCTCTACACCAGCTTTAATTTGATATAAAAGTATCTGTGATCCCCATTGGTGACAAAATCACAGGAAATGCTCATTCTACTGTGTTTGCTGCCTATTGTGTTGGTTATTTATTGATGCATAACACAACTTAGCAACTTAGCAATAACAAACATTATCACACTCAGTTTATGAGGGACAGGGATCAGGAGGGGCTTAGCTGGCATTTCTGCTGAGTCTCCCATGAGGTTGCAGTACAGCTGTTGGCCAGGACAGCAGTCATCTGAAAGCGGGAGGATTGACTTCCAAGTTCACTCATGCGGCTGTTGGCAGGTTCATTTCCTCGCTGGCTCTTGGCTGGATGCCTTGTTCCTTCTCACGTTTCAAGACATGGTGGCTGGTTTCCCTCAGAGTGAGTGATGGAAAACAAGAACAAGAGCCCGGGACAGAAGACACAGGCTTTCATGGTATAATCTCAGAGGTAACAACCATCACTTCTCCTGTGCTCTGTGCAACATAGGACCAATGTGGGACGATGTGGGGGTACTGCACAGAGGTGTGAATGGCAGGAGTTAAGGTCCCTGGGGCCACCTGGAAAGCTGACTACCACACCTACATTTATAGTAAAAGGACATGCTAAATTTCAGGTAAAGACAATACCTTAAGAAAGAGATTGGCAGTAGTGGGATACTGCTGGGGTGGATGGGGGAAGGACACAACACCAATAAGAGTATCTGATCTCAAATCAGGCAAAGTGGGACCAAAGGGAGGTCCACACTTTACCTGTATGATGACCACCTGTATATCTAATCTCGTATTGTACCACACATCTTTAAAATAAAATATATTGGCCGGGCTCGGTGGCTCAGCCTATAATCCCAGCACTTTGAGAGGCTGAGGCAAGTGGGTTGCCTGAGCCTGTGGGTTGGAGACCAGCCCCAGCAACTTGGCAAGACCTCCTCTCTACAATAAATCAAAAAAAAAAAAAAAATTAACTGGGCATGGTAGCACCCACCTGTAGTTCCAGTTACTTGGAAGGCTAAGGCGGAAGGATAGCTGGAGCCCAGCAGGTCGCTGCTGGGATGGCCTGTGGGTATGCCACTACACTTCAGCCTGGGTTATGGAGTGAGACTCCAACTCAATAACATAAAATTAAATAAATAAATAAATAAATAAATAAATAAAATATATTAAAAAGGAAGAGAGAGAGAGAAAGAAAGAGTAAATTTCAGGTAAAGTTTAGTAAAAATAAAACAGAGACATATATTTTTCTCATCCAAGTTCCTGGACTCTGAATTCTGTCTACAGATTTCAGGTTAACAATTCCTAATAGATTGAGAACACTTTTGTTTCCAGACAATTTCTAGTGATTTTTCTTATGATTTAATTTTTTTCAACTCTATTGAGGTATAATTGACAAAAATTATATTCATTTAAGGTATACAATTTGGTATTTTGATAAATGTATACACTGTGAAATAACCATCACAATCATGCTCATTAACACATCTTTGCCTCATATCATTTAACTATAGTCACATTGCTGGACATTAGATATCCAGAGCTTACTCACCTCGCAAAACACTATTCTCTGACCAATATCTTCCTATTTTCTCCTCCCCCCAGCCCTTGGCAACCACCACTCTACTCCCTCTTTTTATGAGTTTGACTATTTTGAATTCCACTTATAAGTGAGATTCTGAAGTATTTGTCTTTCTGTGTTTGGCTTATTAAATATTTCATACTGTAATATTTCTCAGATTCATTCATGTCATTGCAAATGGCAGAATTTCCTTTTTTTAAGGCTGAATAATATTATATTATATATACCACATTTTATTTATCATTTATCCATTTAGGTTGTTCCCATATCTTGGCTATTGTGAATAATGCTTCACTGAACATGAGAGTATTCGTATCTCTTCAAGATATTGATTTCATTTTCTTTGCATATTTACCCAGAAATGAGATACATCAAATGATAGTTTTATTCTTAATTTTTTTGAAGAATCTCCATTCTGTTGCCATAATGACTATACTAATTTACATTCCCACCTACAGTGTGCAAGAGTTTCATTTTCCACATCCTCACCAACGCTTGTTATCTTTTGTCTTTTTGGTAATAGCCATTCTAACAGGTGCGAGGTGATATTTAATTGTGATTTTAATTTGCATTTCCCTGATGATTAGTGATGTTGAATACCTTTTTAATACCTGTTGGTCACTTTTTATATCTTCTTTGGTAAAAGTCTGTTCACATCCTTTTCCCATTTTAAAGTTTTATTTTAAAGTTGTGGGGTACAGCTCAGGATTGCATGCACAAGTGGTTTAGGTACAGGTGAAGTTTTGGGCCTCCCATTGAAACTCACTTAGCAAGGATTAGGATCAGACACCCTTATTGATGTTATATGCACCCTGCCAACAGTGTCCCGCTGCCGTTAATCCCTTTTTTGTAGCATTATGACAGGTGTTCAGGGTCCACTTATGAGTCAGAACATGTGGCACTCAGTTCTTTGTTTCTGTGATAGATCACTGAGTATGATAGACTCTAAATCCATCCAAGTTGTTGTGAAGTCCATAATTTTGTCCTTTATGGCAGCATAATATTCCACCGTGTATATGTACCACATTTTTTTTTTTTATTCAGTCCAATTTCAACAGGGCAGCATGGTTGGTTCCATGTTTTTGCTATTGTGAATAATGCTGCAATAAACATGCGTGCACGGGTATCTACATTTTTTGTAGAATGATTTAAGTTCCTCCAGGTATATTCCCAGAAGGGGGATTGCTGGGTCGTATGGAAGGTCTAGTTATTTTAGAAATTATCCCACTGTATTCCATAGAGGTTAAATTAGTTTGCACTTCCACCAGCAGTGTGGAAGTAGTCCCTTTTCTCTGCATCCTTGCCAGGATCAGTTGTTTTTTGTTTCATTAATGGTGGCCATTCTTATTGGAGTTAGGTGGTATCTCAATATGGTTTTGATTTGTATTTCTCTGTTGATAAATGAGACTGAGTGCTTTTTCATGTGTCTTTTGCCCATTTTTTAATGAGGCTGGTTGTTTCTTTCTTTTTCTTTCTTTCTGTACATTTGAGTTTCTTGGAGATCTTGGATATTAGATCTTTGTCAGATACACAGTTAGCAAATATTTTTTGCCCACTCTGTGGGCTTTCTACTCTTGTGATGGTTTCTTTTGCTTTGCAGAAGCTTTTCAGTTTGATGAGGTTCCCCTTGCCTATCTTATCTCTTATGGCATGGGCATCTAGGGTTTTGATCAGGAATTGGTTGCTTATTCCAATTTCCATAAGGGTGTCTCTTACATTTTCTAAGATTCTTATAATTTGAGGTTTTATGTTCAGGTCTTTGATCCATTTGGAGTTGGTTTTGTATATGGTAATAGGTAGGGGTCCTCAATCTTCTGCACGTGGTCAACCAGATTTCCTAGCACCATTTACTGAATAGGTTCTCCTCTCTCCAGGGGTTCTTGGTGGAGGCTTTGTCAAAGAGGAGTTGGTTGAGAAATTGAGGTTTTGTTTCTGGAATCTCTATTCTGTTCCATTGTTTTATATGTCTGTTCTTGTACCATTACCAGATTGTTTAGATTATTGTAGCTTTATGATAAAGTTTAAAGTCTGGGAGTGTGGTATCTTCCAGTTTGTTTCTCTTGCTGAGGATTGTTTTGGCTATTCGTGGTTGTTTTTGTTTCCATATGAATTTCTGTATTGCTTCCAGATCTGAGAAGAATGATGATGGTAATTTAATGAGTATTGCATTGAATCTGTAGATTGCCTTTAGTCGGATGGACATCTTAACAATGTTTATTCTTCTAATCCATGAAGTATGGAATATTTTTCCATTTGTTTGTGTCTTCTTTGATTTCTTTGAGCATTGTTTTGTAGTTTTTGTTGTAAAGGTCTTTTACTTCTCTGGTTAGGAAGATGCCAAGGCATTTCATTTTTTTGTGTGTGGCTATTGTAAATGGAATTGTGCTTTATATTTGGTTCTCTGCCTGTTTGTTGTTCCTTTTTCCATTTTTAATTGAGTTATTTGTTGTTTACTATTAAGTTGAATTTCTTCTATGTATTTGATGTTAACAACTTATCGAATATATAGTTTGTAAATATTTTCTTCCATTTTTTAGGTTGCCTTTCCATCTGTTCATTGTTGTCTTTTCTGTGCAGATGTGTTTTAGTTTGCTGTAAACCCACTTGTCTATTTTTGCTTTTGTTGCCTGTGTTTTGGGGGTATATCCAAAAATTAATAGCCTGGATGCATGTTAAGAAGATTTTCCTATGCTTTCTCCTAGTAGTTTTATGGCTTTAGGTTTTACATTTAAGTTCTCACTCTATTTTCAGCTGATTTTTGTATATGGTGTGAGAGAAGGATCCAATTTCTTTCTTCTGCTTGTAGATACCCAGTTTTCCCCACACTGTTTGTTGAAGAGACAATCTCTTCCCCATTGTGTTCTCTTGACAACCTTATGAAAGGTCAGTTAATACCTATATTTATTTCTGGGATCTCTATTTTGTACTACTGGTCTATATGCCTGTTTTTATTCCAATGCCATACTGTTTTGATTATTATAGCTTTGTAATATATTTTGAAATATGGAAGTGTGATGCATTCAGCTTTGTTCTTGCCCAAGATTGCTTTGGTTATTTGAAGTGTTTTATGATTTCTATATCAATTTTAGTATTTTTTTCTATTTCTACAAAGAATGCCATTGGGATTTTGATAGAATTGCATTGAATCTGTAGATCACTGGATCTACAGATAAAATATCTATGAGTATTTTAACAATATTAATTTCTCCAATCCATGAACACAAGCTATCTTTCTATTTATTTGTGTCTTCTTTAACTTCTTTCATCAGTGTTTCATAATTTTCAGCATATAAGCAGTATATCCAGGGGATGAGGTTAACTCAGGTAAAATACTTTCTATGCTTTTCTATGTGACCATCCTTGGTATTTGTGGTCCACTGGGTTGCTGCCGCTTCTTAATCTCATTCTGAAGCTCTCCCAGAGCTATTTTGGTCTATGGATAGTTGCCCAATTGTTGTTTTTGTCAGGGGATGAAGGACAGAACCTCCTAGTCCACCATTTTGCTGACATCACTCCCAGACAATTTGAGTCTAAAGGGAAATGATATGGAATAATAAACACAAACATAAAAATAAAAACAGACCTTCGGGGTTAGTGCACATGCCTGATAAGCTTCCCTTTGATTTGTTGAGCTCAGGTTGCTGACACTGCTAGCCTTGTTCAGAGCTTGACATATGGAAGTGGTGTATATTCATTGGATAAAGAGATCTTATTGATGAATGCATTTGGGAACCAAAATATGTTAAAGTCAGGAAGGATGTTGGAAACCAGCTGGCTGATTCTTTTTACAGAGATAATATACTAATCTTGCTCCTGCCTAGAGACCCTTGTATGGTTGATTCCCTCTGCCTGGAATACTCTTCCTTCAAATAGAGCTGCTTCCCTCCTTTCCTGCATTTATTTACTCAAATATCACCTTCTCAGTGAGGCCTCCAATCCACCCAATCTGTGGTAGCAGCATGTCAGGTGCCTTCAAAGATCCCCATGCCCTGGTCTATGTGCCCTTGTATGGTCTCCTCCCCCCAAGTGTGGGCAGGAGATAGTGACTGACTTCTTTTTTTTTTTTAGAAAGCAGGATTTATTGAGAGGACAGGAAAGCTCCTACAGTGGGAGGAGACTGACTTCTAAGGAGTAGAACACATTAAGAGGGATAGCATATCACTTACAAAATTGGGTAGCATCTTTGCTCTTGTCTGTGGCTTACTTCTTGTTTGCCGTTTCTTACTGTCTTGCCAGCTCACTGAGGTGAAGCCAGCTGCCACGCTGTGAGCTGCCCTATGGAGAGGCTGATGGGGCCAGGATGTGAGGAAGGTTCTGCCAACCAGTCCGCAAGGAGTTCGAGTCCTCTGTCCAACAATCTGCGAGAAACCAAATCTTTGCCAATCACCGTGTAATGATCAAGAAGTCATTTCCGCCCACTCAAACCCTGGAATGACTGCAGCCCCGGCCAGCACCCTGATTAAAACCTTGTGAAACCCTGAGACCCTGGCTTGGTCTGTGAGACCCTGAGCCTAACTGAGCTGTGCCTGGGTTCCTGAAACTGGGATTATAAATGCTGTTTTAAGTCATGAATGCTTGGTAATTTGTTATTCAGTCATAGATAACTAATGTCCTGTCAAACATTGTAACATCTCACTCTCACCCTGGCACTTTCTAGCCATCCCTTCCACCACATTCCATTTTTATCTCCTTACCACTTTCTGCTGCATGGCACATATATTGCTGTCTGTCTCCCCCAGCAGAATGTGAGTTCTGTAAGGGCTGATATTCTTTTTTTTATTTTGGAGTTGGGTTGGAGTCTCACTCTGTCGCCCAGGCTGGCGTGCAATGGCACACTCACAGCCACCCCAGCGTCGACCTGCTGGGCTCCAGTGATCCTTCCTCCTCAGCCTTCCGAGTAGCTGGAACTACAGGCGTGCACTACCACGCCCAGCTGATTTTTGGTTTATTGTAGAGACGAGGTCTCACCAAGTTGCCCGGGGTGGTCTCGACCTGCAGACTCAGGCAATCCACTCGCCTTGGCCTCCCAAAGTGCTGGGATTACAGGTTGAGCCACTGAGCCTGGCCAGGGCTGATATTCTTGATTAGGACTATGCCTAGAACAGTGCTTGGTAGGGCAACCCCTCAGTTCCCCTCCTGCTACGGAGCTTTTCTGTCCTCTCACTAAATCCTGCTTTCTAAAAAAAAAAAAAAAGAACAAAAGAACAGTGCTTGGTATACATTCAGTGCTCAATAAATACTTGCTGAATAAATGAAGGATGCGAAAAGGGGAAAAGGCCTTGGAGGACACCATGCCTGCAGCTAGGATGGCATCTGAAAAAGCAACCTCTGGCTGTGCTGCCTATATATTCATGTTACTTACCCTCCCCCACCATTGTGACACTATTTTCCATATCCTAGCCCCACCCCCAGGAATTCCCTTGACGGGTGCAAGCAGGGCCCTTGTCCCAGTCCCCATACCTCAGGGGGTACCCCGTCTTAGAGTTGCTTTCTCAAATTTTCGAAGTCCCCTTTCAGTCCCTGAGACCAAACCAGGCCAGTAGTGCCTCTGGTGGGTGTCCCCAGGCCCAGACTCTCAGTCCCATTTGGGACTGATTTAGACCCGATTCTCATCACTCTTCTTCAGGGCTCTCCGGCCCCGACTCCCACAGAGCTCTGCAAACCCTAGGGGACCTTGACCGTCCCACTGAGAATCATTACAGTGAAGCACTGTTCATGACAAGAGTTGCTGGTTATGAGAGCAATCATCATCCTCATAAAGGTTATTGATTTAAGAGGAATGGATCACATGGATTTTGGCTGAGTCCTGGTTTGAAAAAAATTAGCTTTGAGGATATTGTGGAGACACTGAGTAAATATGAACAGGGAGCAGATATTAGACAGTGTCAAGAGAATTGTTAATTTCCTTAGATATGATGATTATGTTGGAGAATGCCCTCATTCTTAGGAGACGAATGCTAATGTATTTGGAGGTGAAGTGTCATGTTATTGGAAATAATTAAATGGGTTAGCAAAAACACTTAAAAACTAAACATACACATATGTACGTTTTTCACATATAGAAATAAGCAAAAGCAGAAGAAATGCTAGCAGCTGTCAAATATAGGTGGTAAGCATATGAGGTTTATCATACTATTCTTTCCATTGTTAGGTGTGTTTGAAAATGTTCATTATAAACAGCCTTTAAATGTTTTTTTTTTTTTTTTTGAGTTGGAGTCTCACTCTATCGCCCAGACTGGAGTGCAGTGGCTGCTCCCGGCCACCGCAGCCTCGACCTGCTGGGCTCCAGTGAGCCTTCCACCTCAGCCTTCCAAGTAGCTGGAACTACAGGCGTGCGCTACCACGCCCGGCTAATTTTTTGATGTATTGTAGAGATGAGATCTCACCAAGTTGCCCAGGCGGGTCTCGAACCCGCGGGCTCAGGCAATCCACTCACCTCAGCCTCCCAAAGCGCGGGATTACAGGCTGAGCAACATCTGCTCATTTTCAAGCACAAAACTGGGCTTCAGAGAGAATAAAGAAAACACAGCCCTTCAGTGGCAGGTTGAGAAACTATACATCAGGATTCCCAGTTCAGTTTTGTTTCTATCACATCTGGAATGTCCTTCCTTTGGTTTTTCCCAGTTCTGAAACAAAGTCTTCATCAAATTGATGAGTCAGGAAAGATACAAAGGACATATTCCTCTGTCCCTAATTCACTGTGGGTCAGGAGTTTTTATCAACTCCAAACAGATCCACAGTTGATCAGTTTTCCTGGAGCCCATATACTTGTCATCATGAATGGGCCCTACATAATTTAAGCCACTTAACAACAAAGGAAGGATGTTTCTTCCTTTCTCATTGTCTGAGCCTTTACAAATAATAGAGATAAGCCTTTAACAGAACAGTTCACATGCTTAAAGACTGCCAAGAGGAGACTTTTGCCTCTGCCACTTTTTAGCTTCTCTTTTCCCCTGTTTTGCTCCCAACTCCAATGTGGTACAGGCTCTGCTTCTAAACTGCCTGAGTTCAAAACCCAATTCTAATACGTAGGTGTATGGCCTTGAACCTGGCATTTAACTCCTCTGTGCCTCAGTTTCATTATCTGTAAAATGGACACAATAGTAGAGTGGTAGGCAGAATAATGGCTCCAAGGGTGCCCACATTCTAATCTTCAGAGCTGTGACCATGTTACCTTCTCTAGAAAATGGGCTTTATGTTTAAGGTTACATACAGATCTTGAGGTGGGAGATTATCCTAGGCTATTTGGGTGAACTCATTATAATCACATGAGTCCCTAAAAGTTTGCTTTTAGGGTTGGCCAAAGAGAAAGATGCTACAGCAGAAGAAGAACTTGCTGGGTAATTGTGGGAAAAGACTTCAATATCCCTGAAAATTCACCTCATTTGAGTAAAAAGATATGTGAAAAAGTATCACCAAAAAGTACTGAAGGAGTATTTCACAAACCTCAGAATTTTCTAGTGGCCACATTTTTAAAAAGTAAAGACAAAAGTAAATATACTTTAATAACATGTTTTATTTAACCCAGTGTGTCTGAAAATGATCATTCTAACATGATTCATGTACAAATTATTAATGAGATATTTTATATTGTTTTGCAGTGTCTGAAATTGTTGAGTATTTTACACTCACAGCTCATCTCAACTTGGACTAGCCATTTCATGGCCTCAATAGCCACATGTGGCTGGTGGCTACTGTATTGAACAGTGCAGCTTCTGGAGCATAAAACAAAGGGCCCCTGGACTGAGGGACACTAGGCATAGTTGAAAGCAAAGGAACTGCACTGAAAATGGTGAAAGCTTAAATTCTAAATGTTGACACCTGTTTTCCTATTACACTATCCCCCATCTATTCTGTCTTCTATTGGTTTTCAAAACCCAGGTGGACAAACTTCTAACTATAAGGCAATTCTTAAGTATGAGCAGATAACCAAGAATCACCAGATAGTTAAGGAAAGTGCTTAATATAAAATATATTTTAAATTGACAGAGAATCTTTTTTGTGTGCCTCACATTTCTGCCTAGCTTTCAAGCAGAGGCATAGAATGCTTTCCCAGGCCATCCTTTCAGGAATATTTATACAGCAACAGCCTTGAAAGATAGTGTCTCCCACTGCAGCAAAGGGCAGATTTGGTTGCTTTTAAGTATACTCACTCTGGAGCAAAAGTCAGAAAGGTTTACTGTCCATTCTAAAAGATTAGGATTTCCTAAACCTAGGGTTCCTCTCCTAAACTAGGGCTCCTCTCCCCAGGCAATCCTTGTAGGGATTGATGCTCAGGAAACTGATACAAATGCTGATACTCTGTTGCTGTTGCTGTGAATAATAAAGCCCTTCATAATTCTTGACAAAAAACAAATAAGAAAAGACAAAAACAGTTTGGAGAAAACAGGAACTATAAAGGGCTGCAATTTTTTTTTTAAATTAACTATCCTCAGAGAGATTTTTAAAATTTATCACAGCCGGGCTCGGTGGCTCAGCCTGTAATCCCGCGCCTTTGGGAGGCTGAGGTGAGTGGATTGCCTGAGCCCGCAGGTTCGAGACCCACCTGGGCAAGCGAGACCTCATCTCTACAATAAATCAAAAAATTAGCCGGGTGTGGTAGCGCACGCCTATAGTTCCAGCTACTTGGAAGGCTGAGGCGGAAGGATCGCCTGAACCCAGCAGGTTGAGGCTGCGGTGGCCGGGAGCGGCCACTGCACTCCAGTCTGGGCGACAGAGTGAGACTCCAACTCAAAAAAATAAAATAAAATAAAATAAAATTTATCACATCCATGAAACAAGAATGGGCTGCCACAAAAATAGAATCATAGAATAAGAAAGAGATTTTGGGAACTGAAACTAATGTAAAACTCATTAAACTCATTAGAAGGGTTGGAAAATGAAGCTGAAGAAAACAGGAAAGAAAAATAAGAAAATTAAAGGATCCACTCAGGAGATCCAATAATTAAACAGGTGTTGCAAAAAAAAAAAAAAAAAAAAAAGAATAGGAAACATCAAGAAAAACAAACATAAAAAGAAAATAACTAAGTAAATTTGAAATGTAAGTTTCCAAACTGAAAGTTCCACTGATGCAAAGCCCAGTAGATAAAAGTAGGTCTACACTAAGGCACTGATCACTAAAATTTCAGAGAAAAGGGGGAAAAAACTGACCAGTTTCCAGACAGATAGAATAGTTCCTGTGTAAAGAGGCCCAGTGATTAGAATTTCTTTGGATCTCTAAACATCCTCAGAGGAAGTTAAAGGACAATAATTTGCCTTTAAAATTGTGAGAGATCTCTTACCCAACCAAGTGATTCATTTAGTGTGAGGACAGCATAAAAATATTTTCAAACATGTAATTCTTCAGAGAGGAAGTGAAAGAATACCTGGAATTACAATGAAGAGAAATTCTCCAGATGACAATTGTGTACTAAGGTAGATAGAAAGCAGTCTGCAATGGAACATGTCAGAACATCCCATCTGGAAAAGATATCTTCAAGAAGTTGAAATTGATAGAACATCTGATACATTTGAAAATATTAAGAGAATTTTTTTTTTTTTAGAAAACGGATTTATTGAGAGGACAGAAAAGCTCCCAGAGTGGAAGGGTACCAGAGAGAGTTGCCCAAGAGAATATTTTAAACTGGGGAGTATTGGAGATGAGGTTTGTGAAGGATTCCTTCAAGGTTTTTTGGTGACACTTATTCACATATCTCTTCTAATTAATGATAAGTACCTAGAAAACTAAAGAAATGGTAAAATAAGACAACCAATCACTAACTAGCATATATATATATGCAAGACAAATAGTAAGAATACAGTCCCTGAATTATACTTCGCATCTTTAAATAAAAAAATTTAAATAAGAAATAAAAAGCCGGGCTCGGTGGCTCAGCCTGTAATCCCGCGCCTTTGGGAGACTGAGGTGAGTGGATTGCCTGAGCCCGCGGGTTCGAGACCCGCCTGGGCAAGCGAGACCTCATCTCTACAATAAATCAAAAAATTAGCCGGGCGT
>CAUYQG010015742.1:0-24563 GCA_963574415.1 Tarsius wallacei
TGGCCTTTCTTACTGGGCTTCAGTGGTATCTCAATGTGTTTTTTTTCTTTCTTTTTTTGAGCTGAAGTCTCACTCTGTCACCCAGGTTGGAGTGCCGTGGCACACTCATGGCCACCCCAGTGTCAACCAGCTGGGCTCAGACTATCCTTCTACCTCAGCCTTCCAAGTAGCTGGAACTACAGGCATGTGGTACCACACCTGGCTAATTTTTAAAGAAATGTATTGTAGAGACAAGATCTTGCCAAGTTATCCAGGCTGGTCTTGAACCGGCGGACTCAGGCAATCCACTCACCGTGGCCTCCCAAAGTGCAGGGATTATAGACTGAGCCACTGAGCCCGGGCTCAATGTGGTTTTGATTTGAATTTCTCTGATGATTAGTGAGGCTGAGAACTTTTTCATGTGTCTGTTGGCTGCTCATATATTTTCTTTTGAGAAGTGTCTATTCAAGCCTTTTGTCCACTTTTTAATAGGGCTATTTGTTTTTTTCTTTTCGGCACTTTTGAGTTTCTTGTAGATCCTAGATGTTAGGCCTTTGTCAGATATACAGTAGGCAAATATTTTTTCCCAGTCTGCGGGCTGATAATTTTGATAACTATAGTGTGTGTGTGTTTATGTACTTTTAATTTTTGTCAGGAAAAGAGTAAAGAGCCTATCTTATTTTGATTTTCAAGTTTTCAAGAAACCCTGATTCTTAGACGAATTCTTAGATGAGGTCTTGGTAAAGAAGAAATATGAAAGCTTAAAAAACACACAAGGAATAAGAGAACTTAAAAGATAGACCACTATTACTATCTCCCTCCCATCCTCCACTTGAGAAATCCTTCCCTGAGGGTGAGGAAAGGAAGACCCTCTAGAGTAGACACTGACTGCTTCCACTGTTGCGGTCACTGTGCTACTGAATCTTTCCCAAGATGCAGGATTCCTTAGGTTTGCCATCACAAGCAGGTGACTAAAGAGAATTCTTTGGCTTTGTATAGGCCTGGCTAAAGTTCTGTTGTTGGAAACTCTCTGAGGAGCTCAGACAGAAAACCTTTTTTTCTTGTGATTTATGAGACCCCAAATGCCACCACTATCATCAGATGATTAAACTGGGACGTTTGCTTGGACAGCTTGACAGGGTTATATACTACCCTGAGGACCTCAGGTGGACATTTCACACCATTACCATCATCGCTTGGACATCACCAGCAGGAAATATCAGAAACCTCCCAAGACAGTCTGTCCTCCTGAGCTTTCCAGAGAGGCCCTGGCAGACAGGAGAGGTTGGCTCTGTCTGGATTGGTACCTGGGCCTGGCAGTCTCTACTCCCTAAAGCTCAGAGCTCCACCATGGTGAACAAGGGCCGGGTGAATGCCCTGCAGTAGCACCAGCAAGAGCAAGGTGTCACTACCTGTCAGGTGTCCTGTGTCAGAGATGACTGTCACTGCTGCCTCCTCATTGATCAGATTATCCAGGCACTCACTGGTGTTGAGTTGCAAACGTCTGGATTTTGCTTCCCCTGGCAGTAGCTCCAGGGATAGGAGAGAAAACAGCTTATAAATTCTTTAATGATTTTTGGAGCCAAGGGAAGCTTACAGACTGGATTTTCAAGCAATGTTATTTAAAAGGTTCCAGGGGACATGAAGGTAAATAGCTTGAAAAATAGGGGGGAAGTTACTTCTTTCCTCCTCTGAGAACACTGCACAGATTGAATTAACCCCTAGTTAATTTTTATCGTGATTATGAGACACAGAAGAGAACATTGTGCTGGGACATCTGGATCTGACTTGTACAGTCCCCACCCTCCAGTCCCACTGAACGTTTCTCTTTTGAAGAAACATTTGGAAATTGGGATGTTAAAAGCCCTTCATTTTTTTTCAGATCAGTGTATATCATTGCAGATATCTGAACATCAGCTATAAATACTTTTTGGGAATGTGTGAGAATATTTGAAGACAAATGAACAATGGGTAATTTCAAGAAAATGTGTCAATTCAACAGAGATGTTTCAGGGAAGACTCAAGCACTAGTTGGAAGGATGGATGAGATGACTTACAGTCCCTGCTGGTCCTAATTTATATCAGTTTGCATATTCAAAAACCAATACATTGCCTTTTTCAGTGGAAGTGGAAATAGATGCTGGTAAAACATTAATTGTGTTCCCTGTATTTCCCAGCAGACACCTATCGTTAAGATTAGGGCATCTGTTGATATAGTGCTCATAATTCTGTATTTTGTGGGATAGTGCTGTCTTCAAACTTCCTGACTTTCTGTAGGTCCAGCTCTGTCTGACATATGACCTGTCCTAATTTGAGATTTAGAGAATACTGACACTGTCTTGATAAGGCAAGGAGGTGTCAGTGATGAAAAGAGCAAGCCCTTATATGTAGAGGCGAAGGAGGAAAGACTAGATTTCCTAACATCTTGAATAATTTTGAGTTTCTTTAGCCTTCAAATATTTCACATTGAAGGACCCCCTTCCTTCAATGCCTCCATATGTCTATATGGATGCCCTGGCATACGCATAGTACCACACCAAAACATGTATATACCAATCATGGGTTTAACTACTAGTTCTTGAGGCTTATACACACATAGTGTAATTCTCAGGCTAATTTCCACAGCTTCTGTGGAGCCTGTCATAATGCTGGGTTCACATAAGTGGAGGGTTGGTGCTGGAATGAGCAGCACATCAATGCTCTCTGCCTTGACTTCCAGTTGTGGTTATTCTGTCCTGGGTGTCTTTTGTGCTGCTGACCTCACCCTATTTTTAAGGAAATCTTTTATTTCCTCACTCCCTCTTTTTGTTTTGTCAACTAAAAGCTGAGTTTCTCAGTCAAAACCCTGAAATGGCACTCGATGGCTGAAACTTGTTAAAAGAAAGTCTTGTCTTTCTCCTTGTTCACTCAATAAACAGCTGTCCTTCTCAGGTGATCCACTGTAGAAAGTCAAATGCTGAGTTCATGGATGAGAAGGTTGAGACAAATACCACTGTGGAAAATCTACTTTTGAAACAATCATTTAGTACATGTTTGTTAGAGTATAATTTCAATTAGGTTAGGAGTCTTTGTATATTTTGCTCACTGATATATCCTAAGTGCCTTAAACTGTCAGTGCCCAATCGACATGTGTTGTGTGACCCTGCTGCATGTCAGGTCATGTTGTTAGATGTTAGAAAACATACAATCTTATGTAGGAGACAAACAGGTGTGTGTGGGTGTGTGTGGATGTGTGTGTGTGTGTGTGCACACGCATGTGTGTGTGGAGGGGGAACACAGTTAAAAGGATTTTATAGAAATAAATGTGACATGCAATTGTAACATAGAGAAGGCCATAATTATCTGCCTTCTGAGGGCTGTGGCAGCTCACAGAGACTAGGTGATATTGGCACTGGGTATTTAAGGACAGGTCCCTTCATAGGGAGTTGGGACACCACAGGCTGACGGAAAAACTGAATAGAAACAGAGAGACATGGGACTGCATGTTGTGTTTGGATATGGATTAATGAAAATTTGTACCATTTGTTACAAGGGTGTGGAGCTTCATTCATACATATGAAAGTCAACAGGTATTTCTTGAGCAGCAACCAGGTTTTAGAAATAATTTGAATCCCTGAGAACATGTGAGGGCAATTAGAGAGTAAAACAAAGTCCCTGCTGTCATGAGGCTCACATCCTGGTGAGGAGAGTCAAACCACACATGAGTAAATACAAAAAGGAATGATGGAAGTTAAAAAATAAGGTAAGAAGATATACTGTAATTGGAGGGCTATTTTAGTCAGGGAAGCCAGGAAAGGCCTGTATGTGGTGAAGATATTTCAGTGGAAACATGAATAAAGTGAGAAGGTGAGCTTTAGGTATGAATCTGTAGTTTTCTTTTGAACCCTTGTAAGGGTAGTCCTGTTAGCCTTGGAGAAGCATGAAAAGAGAGGGGAGGCCCCAGTTGACTGATGTGGTCACTTCTAGGAAAGAGATGCCCTGAGCCATAGGCGCAAATCACAAACTGAAATTGTACACTGACCTCAGTTAATATGACTTCTCTAACTAGGGTCCAATGGCTCAGTGGTAGGACTGGGATTGGGCTGAAGATGAGGTACACAAAACTTTGGACAGGTGGAAGGAACCTGCTTCTTTAACCACCACCCCCTTCAAACTAAAATAAAATAAAATAAAAACCTCATTTTGTAGGAGAGGCTGCTGCCAAAGTTTCTGGAGAATATCTATCAACTGCAGAATGACATCCAAACAAGAGGTGGATTTTAAATGCTCTTTGGAAGTGGAGTTACAAGAGCTTTCTATGAACATACTTTGGGTGGAGTGACCGTGAATGTCGGTTTACTTCAACCTGGATTTTAAAAAAAGCCTTTGATGGTTGTATTGTAGGTATTTATAGATTTTAAAAAATATTTCTTCTTGTTGCTGATGGAGTATGCTGTAAAGGAAGCCCTATTAAACAGAGCCAGTGCTTCAACTGGCATAGATGCCTGTTGCATATTAAATGTTTTATAGCTGAACTTTATTACACTCAAACTTCACAGAGACATTTATGAACCTTATTGCATTCTGATATGAAATGAGCCCAGAAAGGTATTTCGAACCTTATGAGAATGGAACTTTTCATTGTATGGAACATTCAAAAAGCTGTTGACTGCCAGAGTTCAAAGTGATTTCACAAATGTTGATGTCTTTAATGATCTTTGGGAACTTAAGAAATTGCTGATGACTTCTACATCTTGCATCTAACTTTTTTTCCCCTTCATTTTTGGAAAACATGTACAATTGCCTCAGTAAGAGGAGTACGTGGAACTTGTGGTTTATGCTGTTTTCATACCATGGTAGGAAGAGAGACCCTGTTTATTGCTAGAGGAGACATATAAGGAAAATAGAAGGAGGAAAATATCATTTAGTAGATAAACAGCCATGCCTAGCTTGACATTTTTCTAACCCCGTCAAGGACACACATTCCTGAAAGTCTGTGAGTCAGTATTGAGAATACACTTGGAAGATTAACTATTAACTTGCCTTAGTAAGGGAATTTACTGCAATGCTGGCCCATAAAAACTTAAGCTTTTCTAAGTCTCATTCAGTTATAATCAATTCACTCCACATTTACTGTATTTTTACTTTGTATCACACACTGCTATAGGTACAGATGACAACCAGAAGAAAGTCACAATTCTCAAAGAGTTTATTTTTCGGTCCAGCTGATTAAGCAAAGAAATATGCACAAATAGCTATCTGATTACAGATAAGAAAGATCCAGTTTAGTCAGGATGTGAGAACTGACCGAATTCAGAGGGAATATCAGGGAAGACTTCTGGGAGGAAGCAGCCCCGAACTTTGTCTTCAGGAATGAATAAGAATTAGGCAGAAGATATTAAGGTTGTTATTTGTGTACATTGCAAGAGCAGGCAGTGAGAAGGATATCTATACATTCTGAAATCAGAAAAGAACAAGCCTATGGAAGCATTGTTTTGAAAAGTGGGACTCAGAGTGAAGGTCTGTTTCACCATGGAATCAGTTGTGCCAAGCTCAGCTCTTAAGTACACAATAGTTTCATTATCTCGCTGTGCTTATTTTTATCATTGTAATAGTCTTAATATTTGCATAATGCCTATAGCTTATACAGTTTTCATGTGTATCATACTATCTAATCTTCATGGCAACCTGGCAAAATAGTTATTATTATTATATAGAGAAAGAAATGAATCCAAGAGACATCAAGGGACCTGCCTAAGGTTGCATAGTCAGAACGTGGCTTCATTGAGCCTGAAAGATGCCCTTTCAACTCATATTCTGAACTTACCTACTTAATAGTTTACTTTTACTGATTTATTCAATGTATATTCATTCAACATCGTATATATGTATGCATGACTCTATGTATTTATTCAGTGCACACCTATTGAGCACATACTAAATGCCAAAGGCAGGCATAGTTCTAGGTTCTAGGGATACAACAGTAAAAAAGGCAGGTAATTTTGGATTGTGGTAAATGTTATAAAAATAAATACTATGATCTGAATGACTGGAGGTGGGAACTACATTTTAGATGATTGCTTCTGTTTTCTTGGTCCTCCAATATTTCTCTTGGGTTTTTTTTTTTTCTCTGTATGTTCACCTAATCCATGTTATTCAGTGAAAATCTACTACGTGCTCCATAAATAAATCACCATGTGAGACTCTTCTGTGATTTTCATCAATGTATATGGAAAAAAAGGAACTCCCATTTATCAAGAGATTGCATGTGCCAGCCTCTTTGACAGATACATTTATATTAGCCTCACTTCTGGAATGCTTGTGTAGTCCATCAAAGCCCCGGGATTCTCTCTCAGCTTGTCCTACATTACTTGGAATATGCATTGATCACTTCTTCCTTCCAGGGACAGAAGACAAATCCCAGGATGACTCCCTCTTGCAGTTGCTTAGATGTCCTGCTAATAGTGATTCCTGCTGACAGTAACCAGCAAAGGAAGTTGTCCTACAAAAACATCCATTCAAAGTTCTTTTGCTTAGAGCCCGCCTGGTTCCTTCCCAAACCTTAGATATTGGTGAGGAATGTCTTGGTATTTATTATTAAAACATCTGGAGATGATGATAGAGTGCTTATCAACCAAAGTCAATCATAAGTAAGTAGTTGTACCTTTCAAGCATGTATTAAGGCCCCACTGGTCCCAAAATATTATCAGCACAGTCAGTCTGGAATCATACTAACTTCCTCCTCTTTACCACACCTGACCCTTCAATATCAGAGTGAAAATCCAAACACAGAGCTTTGGCCAGGGATCCTGGAGAAGAATGACAGCCCTAGGAGGGTGGGAGGGTTCCCTGCTACATTGTAGCAATCTGGATGTCTTCATCAGTTAGCTGATTATAACTTGTAAGTCTAAAAGAATTGAGCTTAGATGGATGAAAGATGGGCAGATAAACTGTTCTAGGATGAATTCAACAGAGTCCTGGAGGAGGTGCCACTGTGAGAGCACTGGGCCAGAAAAGGAGCCCTGGATGGTGAATAATTCGATCCTGCTTATCTTTTTTGTGTAGGGTTAGCCTTTGAGACTGGGACAGCATGTTGGCTTTGAAGAACATGATGCTGCTCCAGCACATAGAGACTCTTCCACTTACTACCTATTGGACTTTTGGCAAGTCACTTAAGCTTTATCATCCAGTTTCTGCATCTTAGACTCTTTAAAGAGGTGTGTATAGGTCTACTTCAACATTGGCAAGTTGCTGCACAGAAGCACAGGAATGTGGAGCATTATGGAAATGAATTTGGAAGCAGCACAATCCTTCTTGTTCTCAAGGATTCACAAATAAGACTCAACAGAATAACTGCTTTGTTTGCAACAACAGCTTGACCTTAACTGATCCACTGACTTTGTGTTCACCCAGTATTTATATTTCTTCAAAAAAGCGATGTGATTTAGTTTCTTCCCATTTGATACAGAACGCCCTGGGATGACAGCATTTGAGCCAGCTTTGAGCGAGAGACCTTTCTTATTTATAGCATATGTTGGCCTAGATAGGATTACTTTGGTTTATGCCATGATTTATGCTGTTTCAATCAGCGGTAACAGGTCTGGTTTTACACAGAGTCTAAGTTTGAGTCACTTTTCTTGGAAGGAACCGTGATTGTGATAGGTGTTGAGGCTTAAAGATGTGTTAGTGCATACAGTAAGGGCATATACAGTGTAGCTATATACATAGACAGACTCTACAAAATTGTCAGGCTAACTACCTAAAGACTAAACTGTGGGGTGTTAAGGAATACTAGCCTCTATCCTTTAAAAGGCCCCAGCCTGGCCACATCAGTTTAGGATATCATTTATCCCTAGGGAAGAGAGCATCCAATCATACTTACACTAAGACAACATGATGGACATGATGGAAGAATCATCATAATTTATATATAATGGATGCATATGATATTATATATATTAGTGAGAAGAGCAAGAGAGCAAGATAGTGGCCGAATGGTCCCAAGTACTTATCATGGCTAAATTGTTTATTTAATGTCAATTAAAGTAGGTGGTTTATAGACATAAATAACTGAGACAAAAATTTAGGACCTGATAGCTGCTTTTGCTGTCTTCGAGTTGTTATGCTAAAGCATGTAGTGAAATAGTTCTAGTTGACTTTTTAGAAAAATACATAGCTGCATTTGTGCAAAACAGGAAGTGCTAGGGGGCTAACCACAGCACCTCCCAATTCATTCCTCTTGTATATTTAGGAAAAAGAAAAAATCTCACAAGCTGCAAAACTGTGGGACATAAATATATTTTTGAGAGGTGATATGAGGTGAGATAAAATCTGATTCCTATGCCCTGAAAGTTAGAAAGCCAAGTTTTAGGACAACTTTAATTTGGTTGTCAGTTGTGCTTGAGTCCTTTTCCTCGTGACTGTGACTGTTTCCTTTGAAGAGAAAACCAATGAGGACTAGTCAGTAATCCAAAGAATCACATGTGTTGCTAACTTCTCTCATTTACAGCTTCTCAGCCCTTGTCTTCCAAGTGACTAATACCACTGGTTTTAATGACCGCTCCCTTCCCCCATTCAGTTGAACTTGATATTGCTCTTCAACAAAGATTTATTTTTGTCAATAATCTGAAATTGTTGGAAATTGATTCCATCACAAAAAATCCTTATTATTGACAATCTTTTGAAGTGTGTGATCCAAGAAGCAGAGTGCAGTTCTCTATCGCCTCTGATATGAAGCAGAAAGGGGAGATTTGCTATTTTTGGCTACTGGGTTCACAAGCTATTCCAAGAATTTTGTGCTTATCCTTGTCTTAAAATGACACAAGTACTGTCCTTGGCTCATGCATCCATCCCATTGCTGTGTAGTATTGCTTTCTTGGTGACTTTCTTAGAAAAATAAGGGTCTTAAGAACAATTTTGAAATAAATTGTCTTGGTTTTGCATTTCACTGAAAAAAGCCAACACTGGTTTACGCTAGTATAGAACACTCTAGTAGCATAGTGGTGAAGAACTTGGTGTCTGGAATTAGGTAGCCCTGCATTTGAATTCAAGATCCTCACATATTAACTGCGTGAATTTAAGCAAGTTTCTTCAATACCCTAAACCTTGTTTTTGACATTTGTAAAATGATACCTCTTTTATAGGCTTGTTGTAGCAGTTATAAACATTCAATTAATGAGAGTCAATTATAATGTGAAAATATATTTAAAGGTGAGCACTCCAAACACTCATGCATGCTGTGAGACTTAAGAAAGCTGAGTTATTATATTCAAGGTGCAAATCTGGGTCCCACAAAGCAAAAGAAAATCTTGGATTGGGAGTAAGGATAAAGGAGTGATTGAATTTTTTTCTTTTGGGAAAGAAATGAATATATTGCAGTTGAAAAATATTTCATAAACTAGATTGAAACTTCTCATAGTTGAAGTGAGCCAGCTCAGCTGAATGTCTCTTATTCGGGGCTGGACAGTGAGGGATGCCATACAAAGCTCTTCTGTGTCCAGGTTGAGTAACAGCCATATGATACTCCCAGACATACCTTCCCAAACCACATGACACATTGCCATGCCAAGCACGGAGAGTCTGTATATTTCTCTTTCCTGTTATTACACATTCCATGCTGATTCAAATGTAGAATGAGCATTTGAATAACCTATGTGTTGAAAATTGAACCTAGTGAGACAAACTTAAGAACTACTTTCACTAAAAAAGAGAATGAGAGGAGAAGGAGAGAGAGAGAGAGAGAGAGAGAGAGAGAGAGAGCTTGTGAAGGGAACCAGAACTATGTATTTTCCTCTCCTCTGATTAGCAGTCCCAGAAATAAATACTGAGCACCTATTGTCAATGACTATGTACCTCGTAAAAAAGGCATGGCTATCGCAAGAAAAGGTGATTGTGTATATAGGTAAGCAAATAGGCCCTTGAATAGCTATTTAGAACTCATTGAAAAGTACAAATTTGGAACACTCATGAAGAGTTGGAGAAGACTATCTGGTGGTATTGAGGTTCGTAATGTGAAAGAATATAAAGTTTTATAGAAAAACTCATGATCCTGTAATAAAGTCTTTGCAAATAAAACAGAATACCATTTGGACTTTTAAGGGTGAGATCACTGTGATTTGATGGGGAGAGGGGATAAAATGGAGACCTTTGGAGATACTGGCAGAAAAATATACCCTCCAAGGCAGCACTCTGAAGCTGACAGAGAGGAGAAAAGAAAAATCCATGCAAGTGATGCTACAGGTATCCTGGGAGTGAGGGTGAAGAAGGCACAAAGGGGTGAGGGCAGGTGGGAGTTGAAGAGGTAGGACTTCATCATATGAATCAAGATCCACAAAGGGGAGAGCAGAAAACAACAATGTGAGAGTGAAGTGTGGAGTATGTGGAATCTGAGGGAGAAAGAACACAGTGTAAAAGGGGGATTCAACAAAAGTGAGGGAGAATCTTTAGAGTACTTTCCTGGTATCAAATTTCTTTTTTTATTGTATATATTAAAGGCATTCAACATGCTGTTTTGAGATATACAATGAAATGGTTACTGTGATCTAGCAAATTATCTTATCATCTTCCATTGTTACTTTTTTTGAGCTAAAACCACCTAAAATCTATCCTCTTAGTTAGTCTACAATGTGTAATACAATCCAGTCGGACCTCTGTATCCATGGGTTTGGCATCTGTGGATTTAAGCAACTACAGCTTAAAAATATTCAGGGGGGCCGGGCTCAGTGGCTCAGCCTGTAATCCCGTGCTTTGGGAGGCTGAGGTGAGTAGATTGCCTGAGCCCGTGGGTTTGAGACCCGCCTGGGCAACTTGGTGAGACCTCATCTCTACAATAAATCAAAAAATTAGCCAGGCATGGTGGTGCGTGCCTGTAGTTCCCGCTGCTTGGAAGGCTGAGGCGGAAGGATCGCCGGAGCCCAGCAGGTTGAGGCAGCGGTGGCTGGGAGTGTGCCACTGCACTCCAGTCTGGGCGACAGAGTGAGACTCCAACTCAAAACAAAAACCAAAAAAAATCGGGGAAAAATTAAAAATAGCACAACAATAAAAATAACACAAATAAACAACACAGTATAGCAACTATTTGTATAGCATTTACATTATATTAAGTATTTTAAGTAATCTAGAGATGATTTAAAGTATGTGGAAGGATATATGTAGGTTGTAGGCAAATACTATGCCATTTAAAATCAGGTACTTGAGAATCCATGGATTTTGGTATTAGCAAGCAGAAGGTGAGAAGGTAAGGGGAAGAAGAATGGAGCAGGGGAGGGGCTAAAAAGGGGAGAGAAAGTGGATCTTGAACTAATCCCCCAAGTACTTGGAGGCATACGGCATGACTGTGTAAAATTGGCTTGGAAATCCACAACTTTGTAGGTCTTATGTATGCATAGTTTGTCCAGTCAATTATTATTAACTATAGTCCTCATGCAGGACATTAGATCTATAGGCTTATTCATCCTACTTATCTGCAAGTTTGTAGCTTTCAACCTACTTTCCTCCTTTATTCCTTCCTCTGTATTCCAGTTCTGCTCTGCTTCTATGTATTTGACTTTTTAAAAAAATTCCACATACAAGTGAGATTATGCACTATTTTTCTGTCTGTGTTTGGCTTATTTCACTTAACATAATGACCTCTAGATTCATCCACATTGTCACAAATGGCAGGATCTTTCTTTTTAAAGGCTGAATAATATTTCATATATGTACCACAATTTATTTACCCATTCATCTGTTATTGAACACTTAGGTTGTTTCCTTGTCTTGGCTATTGTGAATAATGATGCAATTAATATAGGAGTGCAGATATCCTTACATGAGGCTTACTTAATTTCCTTTAGCTATGCAGTTTTTTCAATTATTTGTTATTATTTATTTTGTTTCATTTCATTTCATTTTATTATAGAAATGTGAGATACAATTGAGGATTAACTACATAGATAGGCTGCATGCAGGTGAAGTTTATGCTTCTGACTGACTCTCCTTCCTCTGGTAGTGGACCTGCTACCTTTAGTGTTATCATGGGTCCTCCATCTTCTTGTGCCCCTCCCTCCCCTAGCAGTGCCCAGTGACTGCCAATCTCTTTCTTGTGTTCATATGGTTAATCTTCAGGGCCCACTTATGAATGAGAACGTGTGGTATTCAGTTCTTTGTTTCTGAGATAGCTCACTTAGTATGATGGTCTCCAACTCCATCAAATTTGCTGTGAAGTTCATTCTTTTGTTCTTCTTTATGACTGCATAATACTCCATTGTGTATATGTACCATATTTTCTTTATTCAGTCCACTTTCAATGAGCAGTAGGGTTGGTTCCATGTTTTTGCTATTGTGAATAGTGCAGGAATAAACATGTATGTGCAGGTGTCTTCTTGATAGAAGGATTTATGTTCCTCTAATGTCATATAAGGTTGAATAAATTAGAGTATTGGCAAGAAACAGATGACATCCTAAACATGAGTAACATAAGGAGATTTTAATAAAGAAATTACGTTCAAAGTTGTGGGCAGAGTGCAGGGAAGCAACAGGGTGTCATGAAGAGTGGGGGAGCATTTTCTCTCCAGCTTGAAGGAACAAAGGGAGGGAGGAGCCCAGGTGGGAAATATCAGGAAGAGAGGGCTACTGGACAGGGGCTGCAGCAGGACAGACAGGTCGATCCCAAGAACATGGAATGGTGGAGAAGCATGGGGAGTCAATCTTTCTATTTCTCATGGACCTAGAAACTCTCTCTGCATGTAATACCACGTTGATTTGTGCTTTAAGAATTTCCTCCTTGATTCCAAGAGTCTCCTCTTGGAGCTGAAGAAGAGAAAGAGGGAGAAAGGACCACTCTCGTAGGATATTCTGTTCAACCTCTCTCTGCAGCCATCGCAGGGAAAACTGAGCAACCATAGGAACTCTGTGATATGTTTGGCAGAGGCCTGGAGGGCAGCGAGACGTGGGGATTCATTGGGCATTAGTGGATGGCCTTGATACTTCTTACCACAGAACTGTCTGCATGTCTTGCATGTCTGCTTGATTTATAGTGTCTTCCTTTGCTTGCTTTAGGAGTGTCCACTGAAACCACACATCCTGAAATACACCTAACTGTTTTTGCTTTAAATATCCCCTATAAGAAAAAGCAACAACATAAGCACAACTTAAAAGAAGTAGAAACTTTCAGACTACCTTTTCCTTAGCCAGCTCTTTTTACTGAAAGCTCTTTTTGCCCTTATTCTTGTTGAGCTCTGAAAGGAAGCAGTATAAAGAAGCAGCGCTCACTATATCTCAGAAACCAAAAGTAAAATTGAGACAAACAAAACCCTTCCATTCAGTTTAGCATGTGGTTGGGAAGGAACAGGGGTTTTAAAAAGTGTGGTAGTAAAGGCAGATGGATGTGGATTTAATTGTTGGCTTTGTCTCTAGTTACGTTATGTAGGCAAGTTACTCAATCCCACTAAGCATCAGTATTTTCATCAGTAAAATTTAGTTGTTTTGAGAATTAAATATGATATTTAAAGTACTTAGCATGCTATCTGGTACATACCAAGTACTTAATAGATGTTATCCATTATTATTATTTTTAAAAATCATCTCTGTATCAATGTTTTAAGAAATAGTTGTGTTTCTTACTTAGATTCAAAAGTTTTAAAACGTCTCTGTCCCTGATGTCAATATGGGTACTGGCATTCTTTCCTAGTTTGTTATGATCCCCCCCACCTCCCTTCCAACCCTCCTGCTCTCTTCCCTCCTCCCAGGCATTCCTGACTTCTCTGAAAAAAAAAAAATTGGTTTCATGGTTCCTACCACCTGCAAGCCAAATAGTAAGCAACCGTTATTTGACTTGGCTATTTGCTTGACACCAACCAGTGCTTTTAATAAGAAAGATCTTTCCAAATGATAACAAACTTCCAATTATACACTGGGTGCCCTAAAATTTATTAGGCCTGCTGCGATGAACAAACCATTCTTGTTACTTGTTTCCAAGAGCAACTCTAATATTAAAAAAATCAAATTTCTGTCCATTTTTGATATATATATTTTTTCATTTTGGATTTAAAAGAAAAGTAGATGGGTCTTTCTTTCCTAAGGACAATATTTCTCCAGTTATTAACCCTGAGGTGTTTTGCTTTACCTTCAATTTATCTAGGCAGTATAAAGGGGTCGGCTCTTGACTCTTTTGCTCTGTCTTTAGGAAAACCAATGGTAATATATCAAATCAGACAATAATTTGTTGTGGTTTTATCTTGGGGCAGGTACATATTTAAGTGTAAAACATTTTTTTCATAAATATCATTTGTTAAGTGTTTAAATTTGTTTTCACTTGTGACATATATTCTTTATTTAGCTCTGTACCTAGTATTTTTTAAAAAATATTTTCAAATATCCATCTCTTTCTCCTTCAGAGAGCTTGATCCTTCCCTAAATTTCTAAAAAATAGAAGGCCCTTGCTTGTTCCCTTAATATTTAGTGCGTGAGAAACTAACAAAAACAAAATCAAAATATTTACATGTCTGTGTCTACAAAAAAAGAGCTCCCTTGGTTGACCATGGTCTCATATGACTAGTCACTCAGGTCTAGCCCCTGGAGTAGCATGGGGCTTGCTACTCCATTCAGAGATGCTCAGCAATGCCTTTTGTACCTCCTGAGGAGTGTTCTCAGCGAGAAGGAGGTGATTCTCTTCTCTCTCACTCTAAACCCGTGAAAGGGCATTCAGATGCCTTTAGTCAGATACGGGTCTTCAAAGAACAGTTCTTCTTACCTTTCATATTCTCCTAAGTAATGAGCAACTCAGTCTTTTCTGCCACTGCTTAGACACTTTTCCTTAATGGTTCTTTTCTCTATAGACTTTGGCCAATATGGTTGAGAAATCAAGGGATGCCAGGAGACAAGTACAAATATTTCTTCTTCCTCTCTCTAAACATAGAATTTCATTGCCCCAGCATGACTCAATTATCTAACTTTTCTGGTCTTCATCCTCAAGTGTTTCTCTCTGTTACTCTTGATTTGGATGACATAAAAGGGGGGGGGAGGGCTGGAAAAAAATCCCAGAATTTATTTATAAAAAATTGTGTGTTTATTCTTACATGTTTAAATTTGTTACCTTCAAAGTAGTCTCCATTTGATGCAATACAACTGTTGAGACATTTTTCCAAGCTCAAAGCAGTTTTTGAACTCATCAATTTTGATGCCTTTTAGTGCTTCTGCCTTTTTTTTTGTTTCACCTCTTCCACATCAATAAAACATTTCCCTTTGAGGACTGTTTTAAAACAGAGAAACAACAAACAAAAAGTTTGCCTGGGTGATTAGGGAGGGTGAGTCATGGGGGTCATGCCATTTTTGGGGGTCAAAGACTGCTCAATACTCAGCCTGGTGTTGTCACGGCGGAGGAACTAGCCACTTGTTTGCCACAACTCAGAATGCTTTTTCTGCAAATTGTGACACAACCTTTTCCAAACTTTCAGCTGAAAACTTTGATTGGCCATTTGATCTGGAGGAACAGAAATTTGGAGTGTACAAAAAATTCCAAAAAATAATTCTTTATTTTTGGGTCCCCCATCATACTTATGGATTGTAGGTTTTGAAGGTAAGAGAAGAATTAAAAAGTCTAGATTGGGAACTTTTGGGGTGAAGGGAAATTGGGACATTTTGTCGTATTTATTCTCACTCAGAAGTATGAAATCAGAGATAAAATATTCTTAACCATGATAGTATGTTAATGTGCTACTTCCTACTTGAAACTGTCTCCCTGGCTTCTTAATCATCCTCAAGATGGGTAACTTGGAAGGGTGCCATGCAGGTTCTCTTTCCTCAACTCTACTCTCTCTTTCTCTGACTCCTTTGTTAGGCACTATCTTAGTCCATTTGTGCTGCTATAGCAAGATACCAGAGACTGGGTAATTTATAAGCAACAGAAATTTATTTCTCACTGTTCTGGAGGCCGGGAAGTCTAAAATAAAGTCACTGACTGGTTCAGAGTCTGGTGTGGGTCCAGTCTTTGCTTCCCAAATGGTGCCTAGTGGCAGCATCCTTTAGAGGGGACAAACACTGTGTCCTCACATGACAGAAGGGACAAAGGGGGAAAAAAGGGCCCAGGTAGTTTCCTAGAGTACTTTTATAAAAGCGCTAATTCATGTATGACCTAATCACTTCCTAAAGGCCCCATATGTTAAAAATTAAGATTAGACATATGACTTTTGCGGGGAAACATTCAGACCATAGCAGCTGGTCTCTTTACCTTGAACATGACTGTTCTTAAGGATTAGTCCTTACATTTTTTCCTCTTGATATATCGTCTTGTGAAATCATCTATTCTCAAAATTTTCACATCTTTTCACATCTTCATATTCTACATATGTGTTTCTCACCTTGAATTCCAGTTCCACATTTTCAAATGATTTATACATGAACAGTGCACTGTTGACAGACACTCAATTTTTTAAAATATGAAAATATGTATTTATTACCAACAAAGTAGGAGTTCCCACAAAATAGTTTTCAGTTATACACATGTGCTCACACACACAATTGTAGAATGAAATTATATTTTCACATACCAAAGTTTATACTATAAAGAAAATAGGCATATGTCCAAAAGACAATTTGAGAGAAGCAAGAAGTCTTTTCTTTTAATTTGAACATGGAAAGTTTTTTGACTGAGACTCTCCTTAGGCAAATCAATGAGGATTTAATCATCAAAAACACTTGTCACCTTAAGGTTTTAAATATTTCATTCATCAAATCAGGCTTCTACTTGAAGTTTTCACAGCTTGTATGTAATTAAAAATCAACGTTTGCAGAAAATATGTGAAGTTTTATGTGCCTGAGCTAGACTTATTGTTTTTTTACATATAAAATGATACATAATTTATCCTTCACAGCCCAAAATTAAATGTAAAACCAAATATTAACTTTGTCCAGTAGAGAAATATAAATGTTTACAAAAAAGCTATGGAATAATTGCTGGCATATGTAAATTGAAGTGTGATTGATCATTTTATTTTCAAACATGTTTCATACTTCTTTTTCACATTGATATTCATTTTGTAGAAATAAGATGACTGGTACTAATTCACACAATAAACAAACTACACCAAGCACACATTAGTAAGGGTATTTTGGTGGAAAACAAAGCATTTAACAAGTAAAGCATTTGTCAACATCCATTTACTAATATGCTACCAAGATTCATGATGTTTACATGACTTGTTCATACTAGTAAAAATGTTATTTAAAATAATTTGCCATCAGTAATAAATCAGAAAACAACAAATGCTGGCATGTGTATGACAAAAAGGGAACGCTTCTACACTGTTGGTAGGAGTGCAAGCTAGTTCAATCTCCATGGAAAGCAGTGTGGCAATTTCTAAAATAACTAAAAATTGACCTTCCATACAATTCAGCAATCCCTCTTCTGGGGATATACCTGGAAGAACATAAACTGTTCTACCAAAAAGACACCTGCACAGATGTTTATTGCTGCACTATTCACAATAGCAAAAACATGGAACTGCCCATCAAAAGTTAACTGTTTAAAGAAAATGTGGTACATATACACAATGGAGTATTACACAGTCATAAAGAAGAACAAAATAATGGATTTTGCAGCAAATTGAATGAAGTTGGAGACCATCATAATTAGTGATCTATCACAGAAACAAAGAGCTGAAAACTGCATGTTCTCACTCATAAGTGGGACCTGAACATTAATCACATTAGTACAAGGGAGGGATCAGCAGTCAGTGGGCACTGCTAGAGTCGGGGTCACATGACAACACAAAGGTAACCTGGTCCCAAACTAGGGGAAGGGAAAACCAGTTGGAGGCCCAGACTTCATCTGTATACGGCCTACTTACATAGCTAATTCTTACTTGTACTCTATATCTCTATAATAAAATAAAATTTCATAAAAGACAAATACAATATTTTCAGACTTTATGCATGAGACTTAGTTTAAGAAGGGGAGCTTTTTCTTTTAAAATTTTTATAAAGAAAAAAATACACTTTTAAAGTAAAAATGTTCAAGTGAGAGGACATAAGCTTAAAGTTCAATATTTTTTGACCTAACAAGAATATAAATATCAATGGCTATTTAAGAATATACAAACCCAAACTGAATGCAATTATTCCATTTATTAAAGTAAGCAAGTCAAAAAATAATTTTGATAGTACTGGCACAGATTAAAATCATTGTTCAAAGGCATGTCCTTGGGCTAGTCCATTTTCTTACATTTCATTTTTTAAAAGAACAGAATTTGTTCAGCTCAGTTAATTAGTGTAAACCAGAGATAAACAAGTAATTTTCTCATTTAGCTCTTTCTAGCTGAAAGAAAACAGCTTAAACTACTTTTCTAAGATAATGGGTAGATCGACATTGTAAGGAAGGAGCTATAAGCTTAAGTTCTAAAACCATTCACGACTTTAAACAAATCAATACTTTCTTACTCTTTATATATCACTGAGAAATTTCAAATATAAATTGTAGAAACCAGCATATGAAATCTTAAGAAAAATCTTACTAAAAATGTTTATAAAAATGCTTTTAGAAATTTAAGAAACTCAACATTTCTAAGGCATAACTCTTCAATTTTCCTCATATTGATCATTTTCCAAAACCTTTATTTGTCAAGGGTACTACTACACTTTTAGGCTTCCAGATTTAAAACCTGAGGAGCATCCTAGATTAGTGTCTTTCCTTTAGCCACTCAGTAATTTAATCTTGTGTATAATTTCATTCTAATCTCTTCTTTATATGGTCTGCTTTTTTAAAAAATTATTTTTTTAGATTTTTTTCTTATAAAACCCGTTTTTATGCACATGCAGGAAACAAAATTGAAAAATATCAAAATGCAGAAAGAAGAAAATAATGTCATCTATAGTTACACCACATAGAGATAACTATAATTTATGCATTTTCAGTTTTGTTTCCTCTGTGTTTATCATCTATCTCTCTATCTATCTATCTACTATCTATCATCTATCATCTTCTATGTATGTATGTATGTATCTATGTATCTATCTATCTCATCTATCTCTATCTGTACTAAAAAGAAGGAGCCATTTTGTTTGCAGGTAATCTATTACTTAGCAAGGAACTATAAACATTTTTAACGTAACTAAATTTTTTTTGTTTGCTTATGGTTTCAATCAGATAGAAGTATCACAATTTATGCAAACAGGCTGGGAGTAGTGGCTGATGCTTGTAATCTCAGCCCTTTGGGAGGCCAGGCAGGAGAATTGCTTGAGCCCAGGAGTTCAAGACCAGCCTAGGCAACATGGTGAAACCTCATCTCTACAAATAAATTAAAAAAAATACTAGCCAGGCATGATGACTCATGCCTGCAGTCCCAGATACTCGTTAGGCTAAGGTTGGAGGATTGTCTGACCCAGGAAGTCAAGGTTGAAGTGAACGGTGATTGTGGTAATGCACTCCAGCCAGGGCAACAGCCTGGGCAACAGAGTAAGACCCTGCCCCCCACCAAGGCAAATAATCTCATCTGTCGCTGTGAATTTATTACCCTTTTTCACTATTAAATTAACATTTGGTCTGGACCAAAAAGACACATAGAAAAGAACTGAGAGAGAGTTTACTCCAATAAAATTAAAACTTTTATATGGTTAATAATATGAATAAAATTAAAATGATAAATGGGAGAAAATAAACAACATGTATAACAGACAAGAGGCAATAAATGTAATATATTTGAAAAAGAGCAATCCAGTAGAAAAAGAGAAAATATTAGACATCTCAAAAAGGGTAAACAAATTATTAATAAACAATAAAATAAGAATGGTAGAAAATGGCATCACTTTTCTTTTAAAATTTCACTAATACTTTTTAATATATTTTATACAATAAACCTAATATGCATTCATCTTAGAATATTTAGCTATAGAGAGGAATATAAAAATGTATTTGAAATGAGGACACCTAGAAATATTCCTTTGCTTATTTGAGATATTTTCTACAGTTGCAACTGTAGCAAACACACACAGAAAGAATACGAAAAGATCAACTTGAAGAGCAGATGTTAAAATTGTAATTTAATGATAATTAGGAGAAAATAAAGTAATTAATAAAAATAATTTTAGGCAATGTGGAATTCAGTGTAAAAAGTAAATGCATTAAACACAATTTAAAATTCTTTTGGAAAAAGCACAATATGCATGATTTTATCTCTGATTTTAAAAATGACTTTATTTACTTAGCCTTATTTGCTTAAACAACTTTATTTCTCATTACAATTGCCTCTATTTTTATATTATATTTTAATTCATCACATGGTGATTTGGGGGGCACATTTTTCAGAATTAGTACTTTTTTGATGACTGTTCCTTCTTTAATCCTCTAAGACAAATTTTTGCACCTTATCTTTTTTTTTTTTTTTTTTTTTTTTGAGTTGGAGTCTCACGCTGTCGCCCAGACTGGAGTGCAGTGGCCGCTCCCGGCCACCGCAGCCTTGACCTGCTGGGCTCCAGCGATCCTTCCGCCTCAGCCTTCCGAGTAGCTGGAACTACAGGCGCACGCTACCACGCCCGGCTGATTTTTTTTTTTTTTTTGATTTATTGTAGAGATGAGGTCTCGCTTGCCCAGGCGGGTCTTGAACCCGCGGACTCAGGCAATCCACTCACCTCAGCCTCCCAAAGGCACGGGATTACAGGCTGAGCCGCCGAGCCCGGCTGTTCCTTATCTTTATTACCATCTTGATGACCATTCTTTTACTTCTTGCCTAGTTTTATCCTTCTCATCCAGCCTTTAAATATTGGCTTCTTGGAAGCTCAATCCCAGATTTCGTTATCTTTCTATTTTATACTTCCACCTAGGTGATTTGAACCCTATTTGTTATTTTTTTAATTTTTAAAATTTTATTATTTAAATTTTTTATTTTAAGGACGTGGGGTACAATTCAGGGTTAAGTATACATACGTTTGTTATGCAGGTACCCTTGTTGATGGGTGTGCCTTCCCCTTCCCCAACAGAGTCCCACTACTGCCAATCCTGCCCCCCTCTTGGAAATTTCCCACTACTGACAATCCTTTTCTTTTCTTATAGTATGATGATAATTGTTTAAGGTCCACTTATGAGTCAGAACATGTGATATTCAGTTATTTCTTTCTGTGATAGATCACTAAGTATTATAGACTCTAAGTCCATGCAAGTTTCTGTGAAGTTCATAATTTTGTCCTTCTTTATGCCTGTGTAATATTCCATCATGTATATGTGCCACATTTTTTTTTATCCAGTCCTCTTTTGATGGGCAGCACAGTTGGTTCCATGTTTTTGCTATTGTGAGTAATGCTGCAATAAACATGCCTGAGGAGATTTCTTTTCATAGAGTAATTTGAGTTCCTCCAGGTATATTCCCAGTAGGGAGATTGTACCTTTCTATGGAAGGTCGATTTTTAAAACTTTTAGAAGTCACCAAACTGTTTTCCACAGAAGTTGTACTTGTTTATACTCCAGCAGTTGTTGTAATGTTCCCTTTTCGCCACATCCTCTACAGCATCTGTTGTTTTTTGTTATTGATGATGGCCATTCTGACTGAAGTTAGGTGGTATCTCAGTGTGGTTTTAGTTTTCATTTCTTTGATGACTAGTGAGGCTGGGGATTTTTTCATGTATCTGTTGGCTACTCATATATATTCTTTTGAGAAGTATCTATTCATATCTTTTGTCCACTTTGTAATGGTGCTGTTTGTTTTTTTCTTTTTGACATGTTTGAGTTCCTTGTAGGTCCTAGGTGTTAGGCCTTTGTCAGATATACAGTTGGCAAATATTTTTTCCCAGTTCGTGGGCTGTCTCCCTGCTCTCTATGGTTTCTTTGACTTTGCAGAAGCTTGTCAGTTTGAAGCGGTCTCACTGGTCTATCTTATCTCTTATGGCATGGGCACTTGGGGTTTTAATCAGGAATTGGTTGCCAGTTCCAATTTCCATAAGGGTGTCTCCTGCATTTTCTAGGATTCTTATAGTTTGAGGTTTTACATTTAGGTCTTTGATCCATTTAGAGCTGATTTTTGTGTATGGTGATAGGTAGGGGTCTTGTTTTAATCTTCTGCATTTGGTCAGTCAGTTTTCCCAGCACCATTTACTGAATAGGTTCTCCTCTCCCCAGTGATTGGTGGTGGAGGCTTTGTCGAAGATTAGTTGGTTGAGAAATTGATGTTTTGCTTCTGGAATCTCTGCTCTATATGTCTGTTCTTGTACCAATACCAGGCTGTTTTGATTATTGTAGTTTTATAATAAAGCTTAAAGTCTGGGACTGTGATAACTCCCGCTTTATTATTTTTGCCGAGGATTGTTTTGGCTATTCGTGGTCATTTATGTTTCCATATGAATTCCTGTATTGTCATTTCCAGGTCTGCGAAGAATGCTGCTGGTAATTTAGGGTATTGAGTTAAATCTGTAGATTGCCCTAGGTAGAATGGACATCTTAACAATGTTGATTCTTCCAAACCATGAGCATGGAATATTTTTCCATTTGCTTGTGTCATCTTTGATTTCTTTTATCAGTGTTGTAATTTTCATCACAAAGATCTTTCATGTCTCTGGTTAGGAAGATGCCAAGGTATTTCATTTTTTGTGTGGCTATTGTGACTGGAATTGTGCTTATTATTTGGACTTCTGTTTGTTTATTGTTGGTATATAGAAAAGTGACTGACTTTTGCACATTTATTTTACACCCTGAGACTTTGCCAAAGTCCTTTATCAGTGCAAGGAGGTTTTTGACAGATTCTCTTAAGCTTTTGAGGTACAGAATCATGTCATCTACAAAGAGGGATAACTTAACTTCCTCTTTTTCTCTTTGGATACCCCTGATTTCCTTCTCTTGTCTGATTGTTCTAGGTAGGACTTCCAATACTATGTTGAACAGGAGGGGTGAGAGTAGACATCCTTGTCTTGTTTCAGTTTTCAGAGGAAATGGCTCAAGTTTCTGTCTGTTTAGTAGTATATTGGCTGTGGGTTTCTCATAGATGGCTTTTACTATTTTGAGGTATGGTCCATCTATGCCTAGATGTTCGAGGGTTTTTATCAAGAAGTGGTGCTTGATTTTATCAAAAGTTTTTTCCGCATCTAATGATATAATCATGTGATTTTGTCCTTACTTCTGATGATATATTTAATTACATTTATGGTCTCATGGATGTTGAACCAGCCTTGCATCCTGGAGATGAAACCTACTTGGTCATGGTGAATGATTTTTGAGTTATGTTGTTGGATCTGGTTTGCTAGAATCTTGTTGAAGATTTTAGCATTTGTATTCATCAAGGATATTGGCCTATAGTTCTCTTTCTTTGTTGGATCTTTACCCGGTTTGGGTATCAATGTGATGTTAGCTTCATAAAATGATTTTGGGGGAGTTTCATCTTTCTCAATCGCCTGGAATACTTTCAATAATTTTGGTATCAGTTCCTCCTTGTATGTTTTGTAGAATTCTGCTGGAAAGCCATCTGGTCCAGAGCTTTTTTTTTGTAGGTAGTTTTCTTATGACATAGTCAATTTCCTGGATTACTATTGTCTATTTAGGGTCTTGATTTCTTCTTGTTTCAACCTGGGGAGGTTGTGTGATGTCAGAATGTCCTCCATTTCCTTTAGGTTTTCAAGTTTGTTTCCCTACAGGTGTACATAGTAATCTCTGATAATCTTTTGTTTGTCTTCAGGGTCAGTTGTGACTTCATCTTTTGCATTTCTGATTGTGTTTATTTGGGCTTTTTTGTTTGTTTGTTTTATCTTTTTGTCTTCTATGTCCTGACTTTGGGTTTTTATTTTGGTGATGGATTTTTCTGCTGAAGTTAGGGTTTTGGTGGTCTTGCTTTTCCAACTTCCTTAGGTGATTTGTTAGGCTGTTAACTTGAGATCATTCCATTTTCTTCATGTGTGTTTGTAAAGATATCAATTTCTCTCTTAGTGCTGCTTTCATGGCATCCCAGGGATTTTGGTAAGATGTTTCTTCATTTTCATTTGTTTCAGGTATCTTTTAATGGCTGTTTTGATTTCCATGTTGACCCAGGAGTTGCTTAGTGTTCATGTCTTTGTGGGTTTTGGGGGAACTTTGTTGGTGTTTATATATATTTTTATTCCACTGTGGTCTGAGAAGGTGCATGGCACAATTTCAATCTTATGGAATTTGTTTATGCTTGATTAACAGCCAAGGATGCAATCAATCTTAGAGTATGTTCCATGTGGTGATGAATAGAATGTATATTCTGTGGTTGTTGAGTGGAGTGTTCTGTGGGTATCAATTAAGTCCATTTGATCAAGCATCACATTGAGGTTCCGGATCTCCTTGTTGAGTTTTTGTCTTGATGCTCTGTCTAGGATTGATAGTGGGGTGCTTAAGTCCCCAGCTGTGATAGTGTTAGAGTTAATATATTTTTTAGTTTACCTAGAAGCTGCTTTATGAAAGTTGGTGCTCCTATGTTGGGTGCATATATGTTTAGGATAGATATTTCTTATTGATGGATTGAGCCTTTTATCATTATGTAGTGACCTTTCATATCTTTTTAAATTTTTGATAGCTTAAAGGATATTTTGTTTGATATTGAGATAATGACTGCTGCTTTCTTTTGTGTTCTGTTCACCTGAAATTTTGTTTCCCATCCTCTTACTTTGAGTATGTGAGTGCCCTTTCTAGTGAG
>CAUYQG010015745.1:0-15420 GCA_963574415.1 Tarsius wallacei
CCTGGCTAATTTTTTGATTTATTGTAGAGATGAGCTCTCACCAAGTTGCACAGATTTTTCTTGAACCCCTGGGCTCAGGCAATCCTCTTGCCTCGGCCTCCCAAAGTGCTGGGATTACAGTCGTGAGTCACCGCACCCTGCCGAATATACATATACAATAAGCTATAGAATGAGTCATCAATATTTATGAAAGGAGAGACACGTGCATGTGCAATAAAGCTTCATGCCCCTTCATGAGTCCCATGTGCAAAAATGACTATGTTAGCATGAACCAAAGGTGGAGCTTTTGGCCTTCTTACATCAAAAGATGAAACAGGACATGAAAACTTTTACTGTGCATCCTCTGTGATTGGTTGTCTCTTTTCAGGCAAAAGGGGTGGGGCAGCATCAGGTGGTTGGTTGGTTGATATCAGCCATGGAATTTTGAAAGGACCAGTTTCTGTTTAGGGAAAGAAACACTAATGGCGTTCTCCAAGAGGAAATATAAGGAAGTGGAACTGATCTCCCATCCTTTCATAGCTGAGAATTCAGTTCTCAAGGTTTCTCTGGGATCACCTTGGCCAAGAGGGGGTCTTTTCAGTCGATTGGAGGCTTAGAATTTTATTTTTATTTCTCAATTAGGGCAGAGAAAGTAATTTTATTTCTACAGTTGCCCAGGAATTATGCCAAATGTCTGCAGATTCCTATAAGTCTTGGTCCTCTGGACAAGTAGAGTGAATGAATCAAACTCTAAAAGATGACTTGGCCAAGATTTAGCAATCTATCAGATGATAATGACCTAAAGCTATACTACTAGCCTTATTACTAGAGTAGCCCCTGCAAGCAAGCACAACATCTCTTCCTTTGAACTTATGCTTGGCAGGTCTATGAATTTGGGTCTGAGAGCATGTTCTGTGCCCAATTTAACTGAATCATCTCATAATCATGGTCAATACTTAAAAGGGCTTCTCTCTTCCCTAGAAATCCTGAGACTTAAAGTCATAAGGAACCCCCCAAGGAAGTCTGTCACCCACGTTGAATAGAAGACTCCATCTACATAAAGGTATTTCAGAGGAAAGACAGACTGTCACTGAGTTGGGAGGAGCCTTTTCAAGCACTGTTCATCACTCATACAGCTATCAAAGTAAATGAGAACCATAGCTCGATTCAAGCTTTCTCTGTGAAGCCAGCGCTGTAGGAGGACTAGATAGTCGTTCCCACAAAGGACTTTTCTAGAGTCATGGCTATTGATACTGAACTCAACTGAAAAGAGGTATTCTAGAAAATGATTGCTATTCTCGTAGTACTACTCAGGCAGTGGTTATCCTAATTACTTTAAGAATCACATTTATTAGAAAGCAAACGTTGTTACACTACTTTTTCTTTCTGCACTCCCATATCCTATGCGAATATGCTGTGGATTATTGGCAGAGTACAAATGAGACCATCTTCATCAGTAATTTTTAATAATAACAAGGTGAAAATAATTAGTATGTATTCAGGTACTCAAGTTCTAAATATAACACAAGAACATTTTTTTAGCTGGTTTAATTGGAATGATGACAGAAAAGAAAAATATCTAATCAACTGATGAACAGAAATCTAGTACCTACAAACAGAAACTACAGAAGACAGGTCTGATGTCACTACTAACATTGTGAGGCAAGTTTTCTCTAGGATAGGTGGATGAGCAAAGGTGGATGTCTGTTATTTATAAAGATTAGTTGATTGTTAAAATAATATGATGTCCTACTTAGATCAATGGGGAAAATGGGTCATAAAATGGTTTCTTCCTCAAGACATAAAATATTAGAGTTATGGGCCAGGTATGGTGGCTCATTCCTGTAATTTGGGAGGCTGAGGCAGAGGATTGCTGGAGCTCAGGAGTTTGAGACCAGCCTAGGCAACATAGTGAGACTTCATCAGTACAAAATAAAAAAAGATAGCTGGGCGTGGTGGCACACGCCTATAGTCCCAGCTACTTGGGAGGATGAGGCAGAAGGGTCACTTGAACCTAGGAGGTCGAGGCTATAGAGAGCCGTGACTGTGCCACTGCACTCCAGCCTAGGCAAAATTATTTAGAAAGATAGAACAATTACTGAAAGACTTGAATTGCTATATAAATGCGGTATTACTTATGCGATTGATGGAAACTTGGGAGAAATGTATTGGGCCATTAAAGAAAAATTCTTAATTAAAATTTGAAATTAGCAGACTCCTGATTTAGGGAACTCTATGAGCTTGGATTGAGCAAGACTTTATAAGAGACTATAATGCTTCATAGTTAATTATTTGAAAGTGCAAGCAATAAAGACATCATAACAATTTGTAAAATTAATGTATGACTAAAAATTTCTTTTTGCTGTTGCTAATCTAGACTCTGAGGCTTATGCCATCTTTCCAGCCTCAGTTTGGATAGACATGGAGATGCTTCTGGAAGAACATCACAATGGCTACCCAAGGAGAGCCCCAAGTCCAGTATAAACTCGTATCGGCTGGTGATGGTGATACTGGAAAAACTATATCCACGAAACATCATTTAAATGGTAAATTTGAGATATAGTCACCTTGGGTATTGAGGTTCACCATCTTGTGTTCTAAATCAACAGAAGACCTATTAAGTTCAATGTATGGAATACAGCCAACCAGGAGAAATTTGGTGAGCAGAGAGATGGCTAGTATGCTATCCAAACACCCAGTGTACCATTATTATATCTGATGTAACATTGAGAGTTACTTACTAGAATGTGCCTTACTGGTACAGATATCTGGTATGAATACGTGAAAACATCCCCATCACGTTGTATGGCAGCAAAGTAGATATTAAGGACAGAAAAGTGTAGGCAAAATTTATTTTCTTCCACTCAAATAGGAATCTTCGGTACTATGCTATTTCTACCCAAACTGCAGCTTTGAAAAGCCCTTCTTCTGGCTTTCTAGAAAGCTCACTGGAGACCCTAACCTGGAATTTGTTGCTATGCCTGCTCTTGCCCCACCAGAGGCTATCATGGACTCTGCTTTGGCAGCACGGTATAAGCATGCTTTAGAGATTGCTCAAACAATTGCTCTTCCGGAAGAGGATAATGACCTATGAGAATGAAGCTGGAGCCCAGCATCAGAAGTCTAGTTTTTTATACACAGCTGTCGTGTGATGTCAGTGGTACAGTGTGTGTGCCACTTTATTATCTAGCTAAGCGGAACATGTGCTTCATCTGTGGGGTGCTAAAGGAGATGAATGGGCTTTGGAATGAATGTAGCAGTTTACAAAATACCTTCATTGTTTGGACTTGCGTATTTAGCTGTTGTGGAATGCAGTTGTTGCCTTCTTGAGTTTCAAACATGAGATTGCTACAGTTACATCACAATATTCATTGGTGAAGTCTTGTTTGTTACTGTGATTTCCATTCCTTTTTGTTTAGAATAAATTGTGTTTCAAATATCTAAAAGAAATCCAATTTAGCTGTTTGCCATTGGTATGATATATTCAAAGTTTATTTCTCCAAGACAAAGTACTGACTTTCTAAAAATCTAGTAATTCTGTTGTTCTGTTGAACTTCTGATCATTTCTTTGCTTTGTATTTTACTATGAATTTGCAGGATTTAGATGGCTACAACTCCCCAGAGAAAGGAAAAAATAGAGATAACTCAAAATTTTAAAATATTATTATTTTATAGTAACACAGTATTTTATAGTAACACAGGCAGGAGATTTTAAGGACAGATACAAATTAAAAATAAGAGGCTTAATTCTCCCTGTTGAAAATAAGTTATGAGCCAGACATAGTGGCTCATGACTGTAATTCTATCACTTTGGGAAGCCAAATAAGGAGGATTGCTTGAGACCAGAGTTTGAGACCAGCCTGGGCAACAAAGTGAGACCCCATCTCTACAAAAAACAAAAATAAAATAAAAAAGAGATAAGGAAATAAGGTATGAAGTTCCCCTCTTCTCCTTTTTCTCAGAACATTTACTTTAGAAAATGGACAATTGTAAGTACTTTCTCCTCTTTTTCAAATGCATATAAATCCTTTTGAAGACTAGATAGGACTTTTGCTAGCTTTATGACCCAGAAATGTATTTCTCAGAAATGGACCTGGGAGCCATCTCTTTGAAATGTAAACATCAAGGGAAAAAGTATTCTTATTTCCCAGCTTCTGTGGGAGCCTAACTTTGGAGGGCACCTTGCTCCAAGTTACAAAACTATCTCCTGCCATAAAGAGATGAGAGGTTTATTTTTTCTCTGGATAAAGCCAATTAGCTAATACAACAGTAATAGTAACCTGGTGTCTTAATGTGTTTGTGCTGCTATAACCAATTATCACAGACTGGGTAATTTATAAACAATAGAAACTTATTCTTCATGGTTCCAGAGACTGGAAAGTCCAAGATCAAGGCACTGGTAGGTTTGGTGTCTGGTGGAGAGCTTGGTCTTCACTTCCAAGATAGCACCTTGTTGCTGCATCCTCTGCTTTACTGTTAACCCAGCAAGACTCATGTTGGGCCTCTGACCTACAGAACTGTAAGATAATAAGTGTGTTTTACTTGAAACCACTAAAATTGTGGCAATTTGTTACTGCATCAGTAGAAAACTAATAGAACAAGGCAGTTCCCAATAGCTAAGAACAATTCTATAAAGAAGGTTGCAGTTGTAAGCTGTTAGCAGCAGCATTCCCAGGAGCTGAAGGATGAGTGTACTAGTCTGTAAAGGGGTGGCAGTGTCTACTGCAGAAAATCTGCCTAATTCTGGAATGCAAAATAAGGAAGACTATTGTTTACGTTTTTAGTTGTTTTGGGCTTTGTTTTTGTTTTGGGTCTTTTTTTAGGAAGATATTCCTTACTCCAAGGGCAAAAACATATCCCCTTACATTTTATTCTAATATATTTTTAGTTGGGTTTTATCCAAATACAGATTTACTTATTTATTTATTTAGTAGGGGTCTCACTCTGTAACCCAGGCTGGAGCACAGCGGCACAATCATGGCTCACCACAACCTCAACCTCCTGGGCTCAGGCAATTTTCCTGCCTCAGCCTCCCAAGTAGCTGGGACTGCAGACAAATATGCAGGTTTAACACATCCCTTCTGAAATGTATGTATTTGCATTTTTGTGGCATGAGGTAGCGATTTGTTTCTTTTCGGATGGATAGCCAATTGCCTTAACCTCATTTATTGAGGAGTCTAGCTTTCCCTATTGATTTGAAACACCATGCCTATCATAAACCAAATTTCCTACATATGCATGAGTTAGGTTCTGGTTTCTACTGATTTGCTCTCCTAATCTTAAATCAATACTATGCTTATTTAAATAGTGTAGCCTCATAGTATGGCTTAGTATCTTGTGAGTAAAATCCCTACATTATTTTTATTTTTAAAAATAAAAATTGGCCGGGCTCAGTGGTTCAGCCTGTAATCTCAGCACTTTGGGAGGCCAAGGCGAGTGGATTGCCTGAGCCCACGGGTTTGAGACCCATCCAGGCAACTTGGCGAGACCTCGTCTCTACAATAAATAACAAATTAGCTGGGCATGGTAGCGTGCACCTGTAGTTCCAGCTACTTGGAAGGCTGAGGCAGAAGGATCTCTGGAGCCCAACGAGTCGAGGTTGCGGTGGCCGGGAGCGTGCAACTGCACTCCAGCCGGGGCACCAGAGTGAGACTCCAACTAAAAAAAATAAAATAAAATAAATAAATAAATAAAAATTGCCTTGCTATTTGGGGAGTGTGGTGATGTTGACTCCACCTCTTTTTTAAAAAAATGTGTAATAGCTTTATTGAGAAATAATTCACATACCACATAATTCACCCATTTAAATTGTATACCTTAGGGTTTTTAGTATATTCACAGACATGTGCTACAATTATTGCAATCAATTTTAGAAGTCCTGTACCTAATAACATCCTAAAAAGAAAGTTTATATCCATGACATTCACCATTCCCCATTATCCCCTTTCCTTGAATCCTGAAAACCACTAATCTACTTTCTGTATTTATGGATTTGGCTGTTCTGGACATTAAATAAAACCAGAGTCATATAGTACATGATCTTTTGTGTCTATCTTCTTAGCATGTTTTTTTTCTTTTCTTTTCTTTCTTTCTTTCTTTCTTTCTTTTTTTTTTTTTTGAGCTGTAGTTTCACTTTGTCATCCAGGCTGGAGTGCAGAGGCACGCTCACAGCAGCCTCGACCTGCTGGGCTCAGGCTATCCTTTCACCTCAGCCTTCCAAATAGCTGGAACTACAGGTATGTGCCACTATGCCTGACTAATTTTCTTGCTTATTGTAGAGCTGAGGTCTCACCAAGTTGCCTAAGCTGGTCTTGAACCCGTGAGCTCAGGAAATCCTCTCACCTTGGCCTCCCAAAGTGCTGAAATTATAAGCGTGAGCCACTGCACCTGGCCAACATAATCTTTTCAAGGTTCATACATGATGTAGTATATGTCAGTCCTTCATTCATTTTTATGACTGCATAGTATTCTATTGTAACATTTTATTTATCCATTCATTAGGTAATGGACATTTGGGTTGTTTCTACTTTGTAGCTATTATGAATAATGCTACTATAAATGTTCATGCACAGGTTTTTATGTGTACACAAGTTTTAATTTCTCTTGAGTATTCCTAGGAGTGAAATTGCTGGATCATGTGGCAAATAAATGTTTAACCTTTTGAGGAACTGTCAGTGATCTAGTTCAATCATACCCATTTACTAGATGAGGAGACGTGGACGAAGAGGTGAAATCAGAGACAAACTGTAGTCAATTTAACACACTATTTTTTTGCTGGAGTTCTCATATATTTAAAAACAATGTTTTAAAAAATGTATAGCTTGCCTTACTGACAGTTAAATCTCTCCAAAGATAGAGGAAGGGACAGGAGGAACTACTACCCTTGTCCCAATGCGGATGAATAGAATGGAACTGCTTGAAGGCTCAGAAACCCTGGGGGAAGCGATCATGTCTTAGAGTTTATGATAGTCAAAGAAGTACACTTTACTGGGTAAAGTGGTATACTTCAGTGTTAGGAAAAAATGTAGGATGTTGAAAAAATTTGTAAACACATTACTTTGACCTTGGTCTGGTATTCTGAAAAAAAAAAAAATGGCTTGAGAGGATGACAGATTCTCAAAAACTATGGTTTGTTCAGGAAATATTTACTCTTTACCTGCTTTGTGCTCTGATAAGCTTCAGGGATACAATGGTGAATATGAAAGAGATGATTCCTGCCTTCTTTTTTATTTTATTTTTAGAGACAGAGTTTCACTTTGTCACCCAGTACAGTGGCACAATCAGAGCTCATTGCAGCTTTGAACTCCTGGGATCAAGTGATCCTCCTCCTGCCTCAGCCTCCCAAGTAACTGGGACCACAGATGCATGCCACCACATGTGGCTATTTTTTTTTTTTGTAAGGACAGAGTCTTGCTATGTTGCTCAGGCTGTTCTCAAACTCTTGGCCTCAAGTGATCCTCCTGCCTTGGCCTCCCAAAGTGCAGGGATTATAGGCATGAGCCACTGCATCCGCCCTGCCTTCTTTGAACTTTATATGGACTACGTATTTGTGCAATAGGCAACTTAACACATAGCAATACTATCCTCAAAAAAATAATTGTTGAAAGCATAGTTGACGCCCATTGAAAGTTCACCTCTCTTTTTATTATTATAAACTTCCTAAAGCTTGGAATGATATCTGTCTTGTTTACAGCTACAAGACAAGATATCTATCTTGTATCTCCAATGTCTAGAACTGTATTTTAAAATAATGGTTGTCACATGTGATTATTGACCACTTGCAGTGTGGTTAGTTCAACATGAGATGTGCTGTAAGTATAAAATGCTCACTGGATTCCAAAGACTTGTACAAAAACAAAGGATACAAAACATCTCAATAGTTTTTTTATATTGATTACATGTTGCAATGACAATATTTTGAATATATTTGGTTAAACATATCAAAATTAATTTCTATTTTTTCTTATTTGCTTTTAATGTGGTTAGAAAATTTAAAATAACAAATTACATATTTGGCTTGTTTCTGTTGAATTGTTCCTGCCTAAAATCATGCATTGCACAATATGGCCAGGCATGGTGGCTCGCATCTGTAATCCCAGCTCTTTTGGAGGAAGAGATGAGAGGATTGCCTGAGCCCAGGGGTTCCAGACCAGCCTGAGCAACGTGGTGAGACCTTGTCTCTATAATAAATTAAAAAATTAGCTGAGCATGGTGGCATGTGCCTGTAGTCCCAGCTACTCAGGAGGCTGAGGCGGGAGGATCACCTGAGCCTCGCAGGTTGAGGCTGTGATGGCTGTGAATGTGCCACTGCACTCCAGCCTGGGCAACAGAGTAAGACTGCAACTCAAAAAAAAAATGTTTACATGAATGAGGGAGTAAAGGAAAAGGATAGCTATACAAATTGATATCACTACACAGGGAACTCTCTGATGATTATATGAGGGGGACCACCCAAAATGGAATTTATTTATAAAAAATTGTGTATTTATTCTTACATGTTTAAGCTTCAGTCATCTTCAAAGTACTCTCCGTTTGATGCAATACACCTATAGAGATGCTTTTTTCATGGCTCAAAACAGTTTTTGAACTTGTCCATTTTGATGCCTTTTAGCATTTCTGTTGTTTTCTGTTTCACCTCTTCCACATCAGCAAAATGCTTCCCCTTGAGGACTTTTTTCATTTGGAGAAACAAAAAAGTTGTTCAGGGTGAGATCTGGTGAATAGGGTGGGTGGGGCACGGGGATCAATCTGTTTTTGGTCAAAAACTGCTGAACACTCAGTGTTGTGTGGGCAGGTGCACTAGTAAATCACACATTATGAAATGGGCAAACACATTGAAAGAGTCTCCAAAAAAAAAAAAAATTTCACTGAAGCTGAACTCAGCCTATCACAACAAAGCTATCTGGTATACCGATGCAGATGGGTTCCTAGAACACAAACCCAGTGGAAGAAGCCTGTACTACATGGAGTCTGCCTTCCAAAACATAATTCTGTTTTTTTTTTTTTTTGATCTCCCATATAACACACACACACACACACACACACACACACACACACACACACACACACACATTTGAGTCAGAGTCTCTATTGCCCAGGCTAGAGTGCAGCGGCACAATCATAGCTCCCTGCTGCCTTGACCTCTTGGGCTCAGACAATCCTTCCTCCTCAGCCTCCCAAGTAGCTGGGATTACAGGCATGTGCCATTGCCTAGCGCGAATTTAAAAAAAAAATTTTTTTTTGTAGAGACAGAGTTTCATTATGTCGCCCAACTGGTCTCAGACTCCTGGGCTCAAGCAATTTTCCTGCCTCTGCCTTCCAAAGTACTAGGATTACATGTGTGAGCCACTGTGCCTGGCCAATAAATTCATATTTTAAAAATAGTTAGAACAGCCATTGCTTTGCTAAGCTCTGGTCTGGTCATGTGACTCTTTAAGCTATAGCTGCCACGTTTTCCTAAGCTTTGGCTCTCTTCTCTACCTTGGGAGGTGAATCTTCTCTCTCTCTCTCTCCCTCTCTCTAATTTTCTTTATAAATAAACTAGATTTTCCAATCTAAAAAAAAAAAGAATAATTAGAACAATTGAAGGAGGGGTATAGAATCAAGGGTGGAAGCAAAAGAATACTATGTACTTAGAAGGACTATTTTGGGTTCTTCAAGGAAATGACTGACAGTGGTGGGAAACTATGGCGGGGAGGGATAGGGGAAGGGATTAATGGTAGTAAATACCTGTCTGGGGATGGGGGGACACTTCTTATCAACAAGGGTGCCTGAACGAGGCATATTTGTGTACCTAACCCTTAACTGTACTCCACAATATCACAACAAAAAAATATTGAATATTAAAAAAAAAAAAAAAGAAGGACTATTTTGGGAAGACTAAAGTCCAGAGTGAGCTCTAGACTCTAGAACCGCTAATGACTCAGAAAGTGCTCTCTTTTTTGTATGTTCAGAGCAAGAAGAACTACAAGAAAATCCTCTACTTGTTGGAGCAGCTGATGCATTAGTGACATGACATTGACAAAGTAGAATAAATCAACTCTTCTTTTTCTTACATAATCTAAACAAAAGATTTTTCTGCAGATTAGAAAAGAGAAAGAAAGAAAAAAAACCACTGTTAAGAGATCACTGAAGGCCAAGAGAATAAGGGAGTCATTAAATTGCTTTAAATAAGTTTATCTCTTGACCCAGATGAGTTACATGCCAGGACACCAAGAGAATGTACCACTGAGACTGTTTAAGCACGTTATAATCTCCTGGCATGATTGTATCCCAAGAATCTAGTCCAGTGCTTGGTACGAAGTACTCAATAAACACTTGCTGAGTTAATTAAGGTTTTTGAATTGCTGACACAGAGTTGGTGCTAAACAATGTTTATTGAAAGATTGTCAATGATTTTTAGTCATAAGGAATAGTAGAAATGCCAGCAGAATGGAGATGAACAATTGTTTAATATTTCAAAATGGAGAAAACTATTTCTGTGTTTGTAATGTAGTGGGACTAGGTATTCAGATGAACTTTCTTCCAAAAGGCAAATACAATTTTAGAACACATTTTAAAATCTTCTACATATTAAGTCAATTGCATGTCTATATATAAACAATAAATAATTGGAAACTGAATTTAGAAAACAATATCATTTATAATAGCAACAAAAAATGAAATGCATGAATAAAAATCTAACAAAATAAGTACAGGATACACATGCTGAAAACTACAAAACACTGATGAAGGAAATAAAGAAAGACAAATAGACATACTGCGTTCATGGGTTGGATATAGTAAAAAAAAAAGTCAGTTCTCCTCAGATTGACCGATAGATTCAATGCAATACCAATTGAGATTCCAGAAGCATGTTTTTGTAGAAATAGACAAAATGATCTTATTATTTATTTATTTATTTTTTTTGAGTTAGAGTCTCACCCTGTTGCGCAGGCTGGAGTGCAGTGGCACACTCACAGCCACTGCAGTCTCAACCTGATGGGCTCGGGTGATCCTTATGCCTCAACCTTCCAAGTAGCTGGAACTACAGGTGTGCCCCACCACTTCTGGTTAATTTTTTTTTTAATTCACTGCAGAGACAAGGTCTCACCAAGTTGCTCAGGCTGGTCTCAAACCCCTGGGCTCAGGCAATCCTCTAGCCTTGGCCTACCAAAGTGCTGGGATTACAGGCTTGTACCACTGCGCCTGGCCGACAAACTGATTTTAAAATATATGAAAAGACAAAGGAAGTAGAATAACTAAAACCATTTTGAAACTAAAGAAGGCTGGGTGTGGTGGCTCACGCCTGTAATCCCAACACTTTGGGAGGCAGAGGCGAGAGGATTGCCTTAGTCCAGGGGTTCAAGACCAGCCTGGGCAACTTGGCAAGACCTCGTCTCTACAATAAATCAAAAACTTAGCTGGGCGTGGTGGTGCATGCCTGTGGTTCCAGCTACTTGGAAGGCTGAGGTGGAAGAATCACCTGAGTCCAGCAGGTCAAGGCTGCGGTGACTGTGAGTGTGCCACTGCACTCCAGCCTGGGTGACAGAGAAAGACTCCAACTCAAAAAGAAAAAAAGAAAAGAAAACAGTTGAAATTATCACACTACCAAATAATAATCAAGAGGGCATGATATTGGCATAAGGATAGACATGTTAACTGAACAGAGTAGAGTACAGAAATATACCCACATTAATATGGACATTTGATTTTTGACAAAAGTGCCAAAACAATTCAATAGAAAAAGTAGCCTTTTAACAGATGGTGTTGGAGCAATTGAAGATCCATCTACCAAAAAAAGGAAACTCAAACTAAACTTCACATCTTTTACAAAAATTAATTCAAAATGTATCACATAATTAATACAAAACATAAAACTCAAACTTGGAGAAAAAACATGGGGAAGAATCTTTATGATTTAGGACAAGACAGAGTTCTTAGACTTGATACCAAATGTAGAGTGCAAAAAAGGAAAAAAATGACAAATTGGCCCCCATCAAAATTAAAAACTTTTGCTCGGAAAAAGCCTGTGTGAAGAGGATGAAAAGACAAGCAAAAGACTGGGAGAAAATATCTGCAAACCCCATGTCTGACAAAGGACTAATATTTAAAATCAATATAGTACTCTCAAAACTCAACAGTAAGAAAACAATCCAATGAGAAAATGGGCAAAATATGTAAACAGACATTTCACCAAAGAGGACATCCAGATGGCAAATAAGCATGTGAAAAGATGTGCAACATCATTAGCTGCCAGGTAAATGGAAGTTAGAACTATAACAAGATATTACACACGCTATCAGAATGGCTAGAATAAAAAAATAGAACACCACCAAATGCTGGCAAATATTTAGAGAAATTGATCACTTGTACATTGCTGGTGGGATTGTAAAATGATACAGTCACAGTGGAAAGAAGGTTGATGGTTTCAATATACAACGATCACATGACCTAACAATTGTGCATGTGGGCATTTATCTCAGAGAAATAAAAACGTATATTCATACAAAAACTTGTAAACGAATGCATGTACTTGTTTATTCGGGAGAGCCAAAAGCCGAAACAATCCATATGTCCTTCCATGGGTGAACAGTTCAATCAACTGTGTTATATCTACACCATGGAATACTACTCAGGAATAAAAAGGAATGAACTATTGATACATGCCTTTTCAACAATCCTGTGACCTACTCAATAGCCAGTTAATGAACTTTCTTTCTAATTAACTGTCCAGAGTCATCTCCTCTTGCTTGCAACAAAAAAACTGGTTGATACAAAAAGAAATAAATACAAGAGGCAAACTGTGAAATATGGGAAACAGAAGTGAATAAACGCCTTGTCAGGGTTTGCTGTTGCTTAAATAACCAAAGCCAAAAAGAAAAAGGATAACAGTCAGGTGATAGGCTGAGAGAGTATATTTTCAATGTATAAAATTGGCAGAAAACTAATATTCAAAATTTAAAAAGAACTCTTCCAAAACCTGACAAGACTGCCAGCATCATAGAAAAATGAGCAAATGACTTGAATAAGCAAATCACAAAAGGGAAAATCAAAATTACTAAAAGCATATGAAGAGACGTTTTACCACACAAGTGGTGGTAATCAGAGCAATGCAAGTAATCAGAGCAATGCAAATGAAAATAACAGTGAGATATAATTCTGGACCCATGACATTGTTAAAAGTGAGAAAATCGAACAATCAAGTGTTTGGGAAAATATGAGATGACGAGAGCAATACTTGTACTCTGCTGCTGTGAGGTTAAACCTGTACAACCAATCTGAAGAGCAATCTAGCATTGCCTAGCAACCCAAAGCAGTTCAATGGGGGAAAGAAAAGACTTTTCAACAGATGGTACTGGAAGAACTGGATATCTCTATGAAAGTTTAAAAAAAATCTTTGACTCCCCCAACTCACAAAATAAATTTGAGAAGGATCATGCATTTACAGCTAAAAGCTAAAGCTATAATGCTTCTGTAAGGAAACATAGAAGAATTTCTTTTCTTTATTTTTTGAGTTGGAGTCTCACTCTGTCACCCGGACTGGGGTGCAGTGGTATGCTCATGGTCACCACAGCCTCGACCTGCTGGGCTCTGGCGATTCTTTCACCTCAGCCTTCCAAGTAGATGAAGTACAGGCATGCGCCACCACGCCCGGCTAATTTTTTGGTTTACTGTAGAGACGAGTTCTTGCCAAGTTGCCCAGGCTGGTCTTGCACCCCTGGGCTCAGGCAATCCTTTCGCCTCTGCCTCCCAGAGGGTTGGGATCACAGGTGTGAGCTGCCATGCCTGGCAAGTAACTTCTTTATGACTTTGAGATAGTCAATGAGTACTTTGACAGGAGACAGAACACACTAACAATAGAAGAAGAGAATTGATAAATTGGTTTTCATCAAAATGAAAAAAAAATTCTCATCAAAAGATACCTTAAATAGGCAAATCAAAGACTGGGAGAAGTATTTACATCACACGTACCTAACAATTTTGTATCCGCAATACATATATAAAAACAGAAACCAATTAAAGCTATATATCCTATGAATCTCAAAGGACTTTATTTTTGTACAAACAGCATAGCATTTCTTTTCCATGCTTATGAAAGCAATATTTTCTTATGATAAGCAATATATGCAATGCAGAAAGATATAAAGGATAGAATAATAATCAGTCACAATACCACCACTCAAATTAGTACTGCTAAGATGCTGTGATCTTTAAAAAGGGTAACTTGTATATTGTAAATCTCAGTGAATTTTTACTTATTAATACACTTGTGTATTCACCACCCAGATCAAGATATAGAACATTGCCATAAACACAGATGGTGCCCTCATGCCCTTCCATAGACCGTCCATTCACCAGAGACAACGCATATTCTGATTTCTATCATTGTAGGTTAGTTTTACCTGGTTTTGAACTTTATCTACATGGAAATATACTTTATTTCCTCTTTTATGTCTGTCTTCTTTTGTTCAAGATTATGTCTGTGAGATTAATTCATGTTATTGTGTGCATCAGTTCATAACTTTTTTTTGAGTCAGGGTCTCACTCTGTTGCTCAGACTGGAGTACAGTGGCAATATCATGGCTCACTGCAGCCTCGACCTCCTTTTGCTAGGCGATTCTCCCATCTTAGCCTCCCGGGTAGCTGGGACTACAGGTGCACACCACCATGCCCAGGTAATTGTTTTTGAAACATTTTTTTTGTAGAGATGAGATCTCACTATGATGTCCAGGCTGGTCTCAAACTCCTGGGCTTAAGCGATTCTCCTGCCTTGGCCTCCCACAATGTTGGTATTACGGGTGTGAGCCACCATGCCTGGCCAGTTCATAACTATTAATATTTTGATGTATACTCTTTCAGAAGTTTTTCTATACACACTCAGACATAAGTATAAACATTACATTATACTATTTTATGAGCTTTTGCTTCTTTTCATGTAAATATATATCTATATCATCTTTTTGTTTTTTTACAGCAATGTCCAGCATTTTATTCAACAACCCTAGCCGTAATGTACTTCTTAAATCATCACATAAGGAGTGGGAATTTTAATGACATCCATAAAACTAAATTTTCATATAAACTTCCCACAATGTGAAAATAAGGCCATTCTCATTTTTCCAATTCTAAAGAATGCTGTACAAGTTTAAAATGCATCTATTTAAGCTTTTTTCCCCAACAATTTATAAAAGGGGAAAAAATGTTTTGAAATAAAAGCATCTGATAGTTTTTAAAGTACTCTATAAAATAAATGCACTAGAACTTATCTGTAAACCTACTGCAAATAGGTAAACCTAGTAAAAACAAATTAACTTTTTTACTGCAAGTGGCTGAATATGGTAAAAACGAGACAAGTTTGGTTTTGCCCTTCAGCCAAATCAAGTCTCCTTTTGGGTTAAAAGGATCAAAATGTAGGAGATGGTGGATATTCAACAGAACCCTTTTTCGTCTTCTCCATCT
>CAUYQG010015747.1:0-34751 GCA_963574415.1 Tarsius wallacei
AGACAAGTGGGACCTCATCAAATTAAGGAGCTTCTGCAAAGCAAAAGAAACCACCAAGAGAGCAGGGAGATAACCCACAGAATGGGAAAAAATACTTGCCAACTGTATATCTGACAAAGACCTAACATTTAGGATCTACAATAAACTCAAAATGCCAAAAGGAAAAAAAACCACATAGCCCCAATAAAAAGTGGGCAAACTACATGAATAGACACTTCTCAAAAGAAGATACGTGGGTAGTGAACAGCCATATGAAAAAGTGCTCAGTCTCACTCATCATTAGATAAATGCAAATCAAAACCACATTGAGATACCACCTAACCCTAGTATGAATGGCCATCATTAATAAAACAAACAACAACAGATGCTGGCGAGGATGTGGAGGGAAAGGAACACTTCTACAATGCTTGTGGGAATGCAGCCTAGTGCAACCTCTTTGGAAGACAGAGTGACGATTTCTGAAAGAACTAGAAATTGACCTTCCATATGATCCAGCAATTCCCCTATTAGGAATATACCCAAAGGAACTCAAATCATTCTACAAAAAAGATACCTGCACATGTATGTTTGTTATAGCTCTATTCACAATAGAAAAAACAGAACCAACCATGTTGCCCATCGAAGCTGGACTGAATAAAAAAATGTGGTAAATATTCACAATGGAATATTATGCAGCCATAAAGAAGGACAAACATATGTACTTTACAGCAACTTGGATGGATTTAGAGTCGATCATACTCAGTGATCTATCATAGAAACAAAGAACAGAGTACTATATGTTCTCACTCAAAAGCGGACCTTGAACAATTATAATACTATAAGAAAGTGATTGGCAGCTGGGCTCGGTGGCTCAGCCTGTAATCCCGCGCCTTGGGAGGCTGAGGTGAGTGGATTGCCTGAGACCGCGGGTTCGAGACCCGACTGGGCAACTTGATGAGACCTCATCTCAAATAAATCAAAAAATTAGCTGGGCATGGTAGTGCACGCCTGTAGTTCCAGGTACTTGGAAGGCTGAGGTGGAAGGATCGCCGGAGCCCAGCAGGTTGAGGTTGCGGTGGCCGGGAGAGGCCACTGCACTCCAGTCCGGGCAACTGAGTGAGACTACAACTCCAAAAAAAAAAAAAAAGTGATTGGCAATGGTGGGAAACTGTCAGGGGAGGGGCGGGATTGGCAGCTGAGGGAAACTTCTAGGGGAAGGAGGGGCAAACCTCATCAACAAGGGTACCTGCATAATCAACATTTGTATACCTAACCCTGAATTGTACCACACATCTTTATAATAATAAAAATAACCTGGATATTGTACTGTATTCTTCCATTGACTTGAATTCATGTATATTTCTGTATTTCTGTTTTAAGTCAGTCAACTGTTCATACTTTGACTCATTGATTCATATTTTCTCCTTTCTCTGCTATCAACTCTTCAATTGTCTTTAATTCTATTACTTACACCTCAACAGGAAAGATAGATTTTTCTTTTCTAGTTGAAGGATGGGATTAACGTTGCATGCAAAATATGATACTTTTCAGTAGAGTCTCCAAGATAAGAATTAGAAACAGAACTAGCTCTTCATGCAACTGCCTGATGAGAACTGCAGTCTGTAATGTAATACGCTTCATTCCTCTATGTTCAAAAGAGAACATGAATGATTGCATTTGCAAGTCAATGAAGGGCGTGACATGTGAAACTCTTTGCTATTAATGTTCTGCTAGATGATCATTTACCTTAAAGAAGAAAATTTTAGGAAAATTGAAACAGTAAAAATGAAAGCATAAGAATGACAATTTCATGTAGAAATTACTTAAGAATCTATTAGAAAAGTCCAGGGATATGTTTTTTTTTTTGAAAGCCTAGAAAAAATTATTTCAAAAAATGTACAGGGAATTAATTTTTACCCAATTTCAAATATTCAAGTATCTATTAAATTTCTTTAAAAAAATTTTTTATTTTAAAATTGTGGGGTACAATTCAGGGCTAGGTATACAAATATTCATTGTGCAGGTACCCTTGTTGATGAGGTGTGTCCCCCCCTCCCCAGGCAGATATGGACTACTATCATTCCCACCTCCCTGCCTCCCCCACAGTTTCCCGCTACTGACAAACCTTTTCTTATAGTATCATGGTAGTTATTCAAGGTCCACTTCTAAGTGAGAACATGTGCTACTCAGATCTCTGTTTCTGTGAAAGATCTCTCAGTATTATAAACTCTAATTCCATCCAGGTTGCTGCGAAGTTCATGATTTTGTTCTTCTTTATGGTTGCATAATATTCCATTGTGTATATGTACCACATTTTTTTTTCCAGTCCTCTTTTGATGGGCAGCACAGTTGGTTTCATGTTCTTGCTATTGTGAATAATGCTGCGATAAACATACGTGTGCAGGTATCTTTTTTATAGAGTGCATACAATATATCTTTGATATTAATATTTTATGCTGGAAGGGGATGGTTTGGAAAAAGTTTACAAAGTTTTCTTAAGGAGACTATAATGAAAAATAAAGATGTGTTCATTTCTTTTTGGTACTGTAATAAATTACCACAAACTTAGTGACTTTAAGCAACACACATTTGACTTCTGAAGATCAGAAGTCTAAAATGAGTCGGCAGAGTTGCAGTCCTTCTGGAGGCTCTAGGGTCCAATTCATTTCTTGACCCTTTCCAATTTCGAGAGCTGCCATATTTCTTGGCTCATGACTCTTCATCACTCTGACCTCTGCTTTGTTATACATTTCATTTTTTTCTTTTACTTTATAAGGTTCTTGTAAGTACATCGGTTCCACTTGCATAATCCAGGATCATTTCTCCATCTCAAAATGTGTCAGCAGCATCCTTTTGTCATATAAGACAGCATATTTACAGGTTCTAGGGATTAAGATATGGGGAGGTGATGCATTATTCTGCCTATGAGTTGGGAAACACTGACAAGTGATGTGTCATAAGTCAGGTGTTAGGGTAATAGGAACAAAAAAAGAAAACATGGATGGTTCTGTGCAATCGCAACCATGAAAAGATAACTCAGGACAGAGATGGCCAATTGATGGTGATCTAGAAGCATGCTATGTCCAAATGTGAACACCATTATTATGGATCGAACTGTTGCTCACCACTGTCGCCATTGTCATAATTTTGATTTGATATTTTGACAGGGCTAACTTACAAGTATCATTTGCATATGTAAATCCCAAAGTCTCAGTCCTTCCCTGTATTAGTTCCATAGGGCTTCTGTAACAAATTAACACACAGTTGGTGGCTTTTAGCAGAAACTTACTGTCTCACAGTTCTGAAGGGCAGAAGTTCACAATCAAGGTGTCAGTAGGCCACGCTTCCTTTGAAGGTTCTAGGAAAGATTCCATCCCAACTCTTCCAGTGCCAAGTGTTCTTTGGCTTGTGGATATATCACTCTAAGCTAAGCTCTTCCTCCACCTTCACACGGTCTTTTCCTTTTCTCCCTCTGTGTCCATGTCTTCCTTTCTTTGGGGGAAACATCGTTCAACCTCACTACATTCCCAAGTAAGAACTGCTCCAAGTGTAAATAAAAATGAAAAACTTTCTCATTAATGGAGCCAATATGACGGCCTTAGAATGAATAATTCTCTCAGCAGTTGTTCTTAGACATCAGTAGGCAGTAGATCATTTGACAGGCAGGTCTAGGGGAAGGGGCTCTAAGAATCTATACCACTCATAGAATCCCTCAGTGGGGGAAGTAGTATATGATGCTATTTCAAGACAGTTATTGCTTCTCATTTCTTCCCTCACTTCTCTTCTTCACATGGTGGCCAGGATTGTGTTTCTAAATCACTGTCCTGATTACAACATTTCTTCCTCAAAACGATCATTAACTTTTTGTATTTATCCAAACTAAGTCCAAACTATGGCCAGCTTGCCATTTAAGCCCTTTTATGATTTTGTCCCAGGCTCATTTCAGTCTCAACCCGTCAGTTCCATTGGGTGATTCAATTTTCTGCTCTCTGTACTCACCTAGGTCTCCCCTCGAGCCATGTCACTGCTTTTGGGTTTTTTTCCCGTCATTCCTTCCTCAGGGAGACTCCTCCCTGCTAGCACTGATTTCTTCATTCACACATTGCTTTTTCACCTTCTATGTGTCTCAGACTTTACACTGCACAGGAATTACCTGGAGAGCTAGTTAAAATGTACTAGATCTGGGGTGGGCTGGAGATTCTGCATGCATCCAGATGATGCTGATGCTGCCTGTGGGGACCACACTTTAGTAGCAGAACTCTATAGCCCTCATCACTATCTGCCTTAATTGGTTAATTGTCTATGTGCATGTGTCTGTTTGTGGGGTGGGGGTCTCTCCCTCTGTCCCCACAGACTCTGATTTCTCAGAGATGGAGAGTTGTGACTTGTTCATGTCTAATGTCCAAGCCTAGCACACTGGGCTCAGCATATGTGCCAAGAGGCTGATGAAAGTGAATGGAGGTAATTAAATTTGAATAAAAATGGAGGATAATTGCTGCAATTTGGCTTTGCTGTCTCCCTTCTGCTGTTGCTGCTTGGCTGGCCCTGGAGAGGGGTGGCCCGGTGCCCTCAGCTGGCTAATGAGAGATGGCCATGGTTATGACCACTGGTATTCAAGAATCAAAAGCTTGTTATGCACCCAATCAAACTCTCCCTCATGCAAAAGTAATTGTTTTAAGAAGATAATATTGCCCCACAGATCCAGGCCCCGGCATCTATTCAGGAACACACTTTGCATAGTGTTAGTGGAATCAGGAGAAAGCATATTTTCTCCTAAAAACTGTCTCTGTTTGGAGCATGTGAAGTGAAATTATAAAATTCTCATTTAGGGGTGAGCTGGCTTGTTCTGCAGCTATCCTTTAGAAGTAAATGGGAGGGAAAGACAGTGAAGAGTCAAATAAAAATAAAGTAAAATATTTCTATACATTCCAGCAGACTACTCTTGCAAGAAAAAGGGGTTACTAGGTGCCTCTTTTTCTTCTATAAGCTTGGTGAAAGCATTAAAACAGTGAAAAGGATGAAACAGAGCTTTAAAAAGAGTAATGATAAAGTATAGCTCAGTAGAGAAATACCAACACATGCTGATACTCCAAAGCACAGGAATTTGGCCAACAGAGCTGGGTGGGTATGATCATCTCTTCTTTGTTGCCTGGAATATTCCTGGTTTTAGCATCAAAATTTCCATGTCCCACAAAGCCCCTCAGGCCCAGGCAAACTGGATAGTTTGGTCATTCTACATCTAGGGAGGGCCATAAGGAATGTTTTAAAGCAGTTCATTCAGCTTCTTCTTGTCTAAATTCTTCAGCTGCATTCTTCCCTCCTGGTGGTCTCCGTCTGCCTTCCCGCCATTCCCCAAAAGAGGTTAATCCATCCCAAGTGTATAATGCTGAAAATACTTCAAGCTTGCTGACTTCTAGGAACATTTTAACTGTGAGCCCTCCAGGATCCCTCCGGTCTCGATGCATTTGTATGTGCTTGTCTTCACGTTTTCATTCATAACAACGCTGCGCATTTGCATACAGTTTTGTGTTGCAGAATGTTATACAATATTATCACATTTGTTAATAATTACAACTTCCTCACTGGGAAAATTTGTTGGGAAAGGTGTTGGTATGTCTACAGTGCACTTGAAAAACAATAGGATCCAAAATATGCACAGGTGACCTAAAGTAACACAGGTAGAGAGAGAGCCTCAAACTCAGGAGTGCTGTCTCCAAACATAGGGCACATTCCAGCATTGCTTCATTTAAAAATGTTCTGTTTTTATCTGTACAAGGAGGGTGTTTCCATTTTTAAGTTATCTCTATGTGAAAGTCAAGTTCTGAATTAGCTCATCAGCAGCTACTGAAAAATGCCACATCTTATCTCTGGTGAAGATATAATGACTGGACTTATTTATTTGTTTATTTATTTATTTATTCATCCATCTTTGGTGACCTTAGAGCTCTCAGACCAACTGGGAGAATTTCCTGTGTGTGATAATTTGAGATTCAGGCAAGAGGAAGATGTCTGCTCCTGCAGCCAAGGCCAGGTAGAAAGAGGAACAAGTCCTGGCCTAAAGCCCATTCACTATGCCAGTATAGACCCTGAGAAAATGGATTCAGACACAGGATCACCATAGCTTTCCAGTAGGACTGGGGAGGACCAGTATCTAAATGGAAGGCCTCATCTAGCTGTAATTGTGGCCATATTTGACCCAAGTATTTGATACACCTGGGCCGGGAGGGAGAGGAGTCAAAATCACATGTCAGCAATAAGAAGTTGGGGTGTCTTCATCCAAAAGATGCATACAGTGATGGAGGGCTCCCGCCTGATCCTTGATGGGATATTTCATGTCAATACTGGATTGCAGGTAAACTACAGACATGTGTTTTGTTTGTTCAGTAATATAGGCTTGAGCATCCAAACAGCTAAGCACTAACCCAGATAACAGTGAAAATGATTCATCTGTTTTCTTATATACAAATTGTTACTGGACTGTGGGATTGTTTTTTTTTTTGTTTTTTTTTTTTGTTTGTTTGTTTGTTTTTTTGAGTTGGAGTCTCACTCCTTCACCCAGACTGGAGTGCAGTGGCCGCTCCCGGCCACCGCAGCCTCGACCTGCTAGGCTCCGGCGATCCTTCCGCCTCAGCCTTCCAAGTAGCTGGAACTACAGGCGTGCGCTACCACGCCCGGCTAGTTTTTTTTTTTGATTTATTGTAGAGATGAGGTCTCGCCAAGTTGCCCAGGCGGGTCTCGAACCCGCAGGCTCAGGCAATCCACTCACCTCAGCCTCCCAAGGCGCGGGATTACAGGCTGAGCCACCGAGCCCGGCTGTATTTTTAAATTGTTTTTAACTACAACAAAAGAATTATAAATGAGGAATTGTAAATGAAGAATTTGAATCTGCTTTGAAATTGTTTTTCATTATTTTAAATTAGAATTGTTACATGTACTAGCCAATAGAATATTTTTAGTCCATGCATTATTCAGGTGCCCACCAGGAAACAGATGGTACATTCAAATTAGGATATTTTGAGTAATGTTTAATAAAAGGCTTCTTAAGATGGTGTGAGCAGGATATAGAAAAACCACAAAGGATAAAGCAGGGCCCTGGGCTAGTAATAAAGTGGGGGACAATATTACCATCCCTAGGCAAAAAGGGCTCAGGGAAAGAACAGCTCCTGGCACCAACAAACAGAGGGTAGGTAAACTCAGAGACTTGGTAGGTGCTACCACCTTGAGAAAAAGGACTTGGCCAGCCTAGGGTCACCATCCCAGGTGGGAGCCAATGAATGCATCTTTAACCCTGCTCTTCTTCCTTCTGCTAGTGCTGCTCACTGCCACACACAACCTGACTCTCCAGGGTACAAGTCCAGTGGATGTTAAATCTGTCCAGGAGGGTCTCTCAGAGCAGAGAGGAAGCTGGAGAAGAGAAGAGAGGGGAGCTCAGGGGCAGAATGAAGTGCCTCAGTGCACAGTTTCCATAATCATTCTAATTTTTAAACCTTACATGGATCTTATGCAAAGGCTGTACAGTTACTGTCTCCATTAGGAGATAAGGAAACTGAAGGTCAGAGACATGCCCTATCATGTCAAAGATATAAAACCCAAGTCTTTTTGTCCCCATAAACCTTGTGCTCTTTCCTCTGCTTCATAACAGGGAGTTGATGAACTGCTTCATTACAATGCTGTGTCCAGTGGAGCATTGCCCCAGAGAGGACTAATACAGAAACTCAAGTAACTCCTGAGATTATAAAAAAAGTCCCCAAATCATTTTCTTCGGTACCAGGACTGAATCACCATAGTTTCCACTGTTGGTGAGTTTCAGTATCAAACTGACCTCTTGTGAGCATCACTGAGGTAGTCTAGGCTTTGGCATCATATTTTATAAACTCTTCTGGGGTTGGTTGAAAACATTTCAAAATGTGGGACTTATTTTATTTTATGGCTTACTGTGCCCATTAAAAAAAGATTCTCCTGTCCAAAGTCGTTTCTTAGTTGCCCTCACTCCAAGTCCTGCAAATTGCCAGAAAATGATTCCATTACCTTTATTTCCCAAGGCAAAGGGACATTTCTTCCTGCCTGGATAGAGTGTGCCATAAGTCAGCCAGACCAAGATGCTTCCATGGTCACAAAAAAGTCAGCTAGTATTTATGCAAAGGTGAGAAGGCATGCTTTTCCTTCCTCATCAGGTACCTGCAATTTGCATACTCCATTATCTGCTTATTAACCGGAGTGTCTTGTAACAATGGCAGATTATGAAATTTGCACACATGGGTAGTTAAGCAACAAGCTCTTGGGGGTTCATCCTTCCATTATATCCCTGTAATGAAGAGGCAAAAGGCGAAGATGCAGCGATGGGATACTCAGCAATGAAATGAAATCAGCATTTGATCTAATGCAACATGACTTGCTCACAGCACAGATAGAATATCAAATGATCCGTGTGAAATTTAATCCTGGGTATAATCTTCCTATTACACCCATTGTTCTCTCATTCCTCTGAATGCCACACAGAAGTACATAAATTAAGTTGGCATTAGCACTTTTCTTTTTATCTTAATTCAGTTTAATTGTGACTTCTATGTTTTAGTTTAATTTACTCTGGGTATTGTACATTCTGGTAAATGTAGCAAGATATTGGGGAAGAAAGAAATGATACTGACATCTAGGTCATGCATGGTCACTACCACTGAAGGCGCATATATAAAAGTGATTTCTTTGAAAGCATGTGTAATAAGAGTTAGTAAAACATCTAAAATGCAGCATGGGTTTTGGAATTTACCATGGATTAATCTTATTCTTAGGAACCTCTCAGCAATTTAATTGTTTGAATTTTATCAGATGTTAAAATAGCAGAAGATGTATGATGATATTTTGTGAGGAAGAGAACTAACAGTTAAGTAGTCACTTTGGGCCAGGAGCTCTGAGATATTCAGCATACAACATCTGATTGGATTTCTACAACAATCCATGAGGAAACAAGTACTCTGTTTCTGCTCTATTCAGCCAATTTTTTTTTTTTTTTGAGTAGGAATCTCACTCTGTCACCCAGGCTGGAGTGCAGTGACACACCCACGGCCACCACAGCCTCTGCTCATTCGGCTTGGCCGATCCTTCTGCCTCAACCTTCCAAGTAACTGGAACTACAGGCATGCACCACCATGCCTGTCTAATTTTTTGACTTATTGTAGAGATGAGGTCTTGCCATGTTGCCCAGGCTGGTCTCAGGCCATCCTTTCACTTCCGCCTCCCAAATTGCTGAGATTACAGGCGTGAACTACTGCTCCCTGCTTATTCAGCCAATTAAGATGCTGTTTGCATTGCAGAGAATCTACAAATTGAAAGAATGTGGAATGACCTTTGTTAAAAATATATGCCATAGAAACATTAGTGTATTCAGACTGAAAACTTTACAGATCCAATATATGTGGAAACCTATTTAATCAAAAGTCAAGTTGAAATAAACATCATATATTTAATAGCAAAGAAAAAAAAAGAAGCTCACAGAGGGCAATAAGGCAGACCATGGCAAGGGTTACTCAGCAAAGGTTCTTTCTATGTTGAGCTGCCAGAAGAAAGGCACTTGAAGTTAGGACCCATGCCTGCTGTGGGACATTTTGCCCCAATCAAAGACTCCAGCCCTGGACTTTGATTGCTCTGTCAAAGCAGTACTTGCTACTTAGTAAAAAGTTGCTCTTCATTTCTAGTACCACAACTGGCTCTGTCCTCAGCTAGTGTGGCCTGGGTCCTACTCCAACCTTGCTGCTCTCCCTAACTCCCTGTGATGGGATTATGGGATGTAGATCTTGCTCCAGGATTATCAAGTCCCTTCATTCTTTTTCAATTCTCTAACAGGAAGAAAACATGATAAAAATTGTGTTAATTCTGATATCAGCTCCCTAGAGTTGGAGTTTTCCTGATCAGGCATTTGGAAAATGTGTAAGCTTCTCTTTTTTAAAATGCAGAAATAGTAAACGGATACACTATAACTAAAGTAATTTAGCCAATCTATTCATTGTCCTAGAGAAGACATTTAATGCCAATAAAATGAAAACCAATTTCTGCCTTTGCTTATAAAGAAATTTAAGCACCAGTGAAAATGAGACTTTTAAAGAGAACAGCAAAGCTCTCAGCTTCCTTTGCCATTGTAGTTTGGCTGCATTGCCAGGTCTTGCTTTAAATTTGAAGGTCAAATAGTTAACTTATGATAAATGATACTATATTGAGGTTTGAGCCAAGGCAAAGAGTGTGGGAAAGCTTATAAGAAAACCATTAAGGTTCCAAATTTGCTGACCTGTGAGGACTTTGGACTGAAAAATTAGAGGTTCTTGCAGTAAGTATGTACTTGTGAAGAAGCCAGAGGGGGTATTACTGACTGACCGAAGGTCAGAGGAAAACAGGGTATCAGAACCTGACAATAACCCCATTTAAGAGTTTTGCAAACTTGTATTTACAGACCTGTCCTCTGAAATTTCAGGCATGCCTTTTTATTTTTCCTTTTTCTTCTTTAATTAGATAGAGGAACTGTTGCAAACTGAAGGATAAGTGGGCATTTGGAAAGCACTTTCTAATATTGCTTTTTCCGTACAATATTTTTCTTTATGTTTGATAGGGCTCTGTAGTCAAGTTGATTCCGAAAGAGCCTATAATTGGCTTTCCATTCATTCAGGCTTCACTTTTAATATTGTCAGAACATTTTTTTTTGGATATTGTTGTTCATTTTCCTTTGCTTGATTTCAAAATTTTCAGGCTCAAAAATAAGCACAGTTTATGTTAGAGATAAAGAAGGGCAATTGAAAATGAATTTCATCATAAACTTGAGTAATTCACATATCTCATGATCTTAGAGTTTTTGCCTGTATAATAAAGGTGTATCCCCCCCAACTCTTTTTTTTAATTATAGGAATTTAGTAAGTGCTTACTATGTGCCAGGAATGCCCCCCAAATCTGCAATCATACATATATTATCTTATCTCAAAATCATCCTATGAACCAACTACTACAATGATTTCCAGTTTTTTAGAGGAGGACACCAAGGCTCAGAGATGTTAAATAACTTGGAAAGCATGGAATGTGAATTCAGGCACTGTGTTAAAGCACTGTACTGAAAATGTTTAAGTACCTTTTGGTTTTAATAGGCTTTGACTTTATTTTTAATATAAAAATTCACATTGGTTTAGCTATGCTAATATATTAACCCAAATGAGATCATCTTCTGGATAACAGGGTAATAATCTGTTTTCTTCTAAAAGTTAGCATGGCTTGTACATTTATGATAGCTGCTGAATATATTTTCTTACGGATTATATACTTTTGTCAAAAAGAAAGGGTAAGGTGAGACATCCTAAATTGCTTGGGATTCTTTTCCAAGGAAGATGTTCATCAACAATGAAAGCCATTTTATTTCTTCATCACATAAGCACAAAGGAGCAGAAGAAGCAATAAAAAGCACAATATTCAAAAATATATACACCATATTTTGAATTTTAAAACATTAATGGCGGCTGTTTATTCTTATGACAATACAACCACAAAAGCAACATTTTTACTGTTGAAGAGATTATGACTTTGATTTTATTTATAATTTTATTTCAAGATATCATATTTTTATATCTCTGGACTAAAGTGTTCAATGAGCACATCTCTAAGTGGTAGGAAATTGGGGGAAATGGAAGGATGTTAGTCTTATTTTACATAGTATATCATAAGACAACAATCACTTTACTATGAGAAGCGAGTAAAGATTAGCCACATAGATAGTGTGGCTTTGCTATTATCCATCCATCCATCTGTCCATCCACCCATCTATTCATCTATCTATTTATCCATTAATTAAGTCCTTTAACAAATCTGGATTGAGTGTTTACTATGTATCAAGCACAGGAGAAACTTTAGCAATATCAAAGTGAAAGGAATAGATCTTGGGTTTTGGGACCTACCAGTCTAGTGAAGCAGACAGATAAGTGAAAGGGAAACAAAAACAACAACAACAGGTGACTATAAAGTATAAATACAGTTATGACAGAAGACAGTGCCAAATGAGGGAGCACTTATTTCAACCCCTGTGAGAGCCAGGGCATGCTACCTACACCAGAGTCATAAAAACTGAGTAAATAGTTTCCAAGTGATGAAGTAGAGAGAAAGTGTTCCAGGCATAAGCAATGAGATGAGAATTGGGTAATAGTAGCAAATGTAATTTAATATGGCTACAGCTTAGGGTGTGCATGACAGAATAGTAAGAGTCAGGTCAAAAAGGGCATTGCCATCTTAAATACCTTACACCCTTTCTTAGAAGCAGTAAAGAATGGGCCAAATGCACCACTGAAAAGACACAGAATGACAAATTGGATAAAATATCATGATGCAACAATATATTGTCTCCAAGAGACTCATATCACCAGGAAGAACACTCACAGACTCAAAGAAATAGGATGGAAAATGCATTTTCAAGTGAACAAAACACAAAAGAAAGCAGGGGCTGAGATCTTAGTAACAGAAAAAATTCTCCTTAAGCTAAAATAAATTTAAAAAGAAATGGAAAGTCACTCACTACATAACGATAAAAGGTTTAATCCATCAATAAGATATATCCATTCTAAACATATATGAACCCAACATAGGAACACCAACTTTTATAAAGCAGCTTCTAGATAAACTAAAAAAAGATATTGACTCTAATACTATCATAGCTGGGGACTTAAATACCCCACTCACAACCCTAGACAGATCATCAAGACAAAAAATCAACAAAGAACCACAACATGACGCTCTACCAAATGGACTTAACTGATACCTACACAACACTCTACCCCCACAACCACAGATTATGCATTCTACTCATCACCACATGGAACATACTCTAAGACTGACCACATCCTTGGCCATAAATCAAGTATAAACAAATTCCATAAGATTGAAATACTGCCATGCACCTTTTCAGACCACAGTGGAATAAAAATAAATATCAACACCAACAAAGTTCCCCCCAAATCCCCAAACATATAAGCAACTCCTGGATCAACAAGGAAATCAAAACAGAAATTAAAAGATTCCTGGAAACATATGAAAATGAAGAAACGTCTTACCAAAATCTCTGGGATGCAATGAAAACAGTACTAAGAGGGGAATTCATATCTCTATGAACACATATAATGAAAATGGGAAGATCACAAGTCAACAGCCTAACAAAAAACCTAAGGAAGCTAGAAAAACAAGGCTGCAAAAACCCTAACTTCAGCAGAAGAATCCATATCACCAAAAGAAAAGCTCCAAATCGGGACATAGTAGACAAAAATATAATACAAATAATTCAATAAAATTAAATGCTGGTTCTTTGAAAGGATAAACAAGATTGATGAACCCCTAGCTAGACTGACCCCCCCAAAAGAGAGAGAAAATGCCCAAATAAACACAATCAGAAATGCAAAAGATCAAGTCACAACTGACCCCAAAGAAATACAAAAGATTATCAGAGATTACTATGTATGCTTGTAAGGAAACAAACTTGAAAACCTAAAGGAAATGGAGGACTTTCTGACATCACACAATCTCCCAAAGTTGGAACAAGGGGAAATTGAGACCCTAAATAGACCAATAACAATCCAGGAAATTGACAATGTCATAAGAAAACTACCTACCAAAAAAAGCTCTAGACCAATGACTTTCCAGGAGAATTCTACAAAACATACAAGCAGGAGCTGACAACAATTCTATTGAAAGTATTCCAGGCAATTGAGACAGACGGAACTCTCCCCAAGTCATTTTATGAAGCTAACACAACATTGATACCCAAACTGGGTAAAGATCCAGCAAAGAAAGAAAACTACAGGCCGATATCCTTGATGAACATAGATACTAAAATTCTCAACAGAATTCTAGCAAATCGGATCCAACAACACATCTCAAAAATCATCCACCATGACCGAGTAGGCTTCATCCCCAGGATGCAGGACTGGTTCAACATCTGCAAGACGATAATTGTAATTATATACATCAGCAGAAGTAAAAGCAAAAACCATATGATTATTTCATTAGATGCAGAAAAAGCCTTTGATATAATGAAGCACCCCTTCTTGATAAAAGCCCTCGAACATCTAGGAATAGATGAACATACCACAAGACAGTAAGAGCCATCTACGAGAAACCCACAGCCAACATATTGCTAAACAGACAGAAATTGGAACCATTTCTTCTGAAAACCAGAACAAGACAAGGATGCCCACTCTCACCCCTCCAGTTCAACATAGTTTTGAAAGTCCTAGCTAGAGCAATCAGACAAGAGAAGGAGATCGGGGTATCCAAATAGGAAAAGAGGAAGTCAAGTTATTACTCTTTGCAGACGACATGATTCTATTCCTTGAAAACCCAAGAGAATCTGTCAAAAACCTCCTTGCTCTGATAAAGGACTTTGGCAGAGTCTCAGGTATAAAATAATGTGCAAAAGACAGTCGCATTTCTATACATCAACAATAAGCAAACAGAAACCCAAATATAAAGCACAATCCCATTCACAATAACCATACACACACACACACACACACACACACACACACACACACACACACAATACCTTGACATCCTTCTAACCAGAGGAGTGAAAGACATTTACAACAAAAACTACAAAACACTGCTCAAAGAAATCAAAGATGATACAAACAAATGGAAAAATCAACATTATTAAGATGTCATCTTACCCAAGACAATCTACAGATTTAACACAATACTCATTAAATTACCAACATCATTCTTCTCAGACCTGGAAACAACAATACAGGAATTCATATGGAAACATAAACGACCATGAATAGCCAAAACAATTCTCAGCAAAAGAAACAAAGCGGGTGGTATCGCACTCCCAGACTTTAAGCTTTATTATTAGGCTACAATAATCAAAATAGCCTGGTATTGGTACAAGAACAGGCATATAGACCAATGGAACGAGACAGAGATTCCAGAAACAAAACTCAATTCCCCAGCCAACTCATCTTTGACCAAGTCTCCATCACCAACCACTGGGGAAAGGAGAACCTATTCAGTAAATGGTGCTGGGAAAACTGGCTGACCACATGCAGAAGATTAAAACAAGACCCCTGCCTACCACCATACACAAAAACCAGTCTAAATGGATCAAAGACCTAAACGTAATACCTCAAACTATAAGAACCTTAGAAAATAAGGAGATATCCTTATGGAAATTGGAACTGGCAACCAATTCCTGATCAAAACCCCAAGTGCTCATGCCATAAGAGATAAGATAGACAAGTGGGACCTCATCAAACTGACAAACTTTGGCAAAGCTAAAGAAACCATCAAGAGAATGGGGAGATAGCCCACACACTAGGAAAAAATATTTGCCAACTGTATATCTGACAAAGGCCTAACATCTAGAATTTACAGGGAACTCAAACTTGCCAAAAAGAAAAAAGCAAACAGCCCCATTACAAAGTGAGCAATTGATATGAGTAGACATTTCTCAAAAGAAGACATACGAGCAGCCAACAGACACATGAAAAAATGCTCAGCCTCACTAATCATTAAAGAAATGCAAATTAAAACCACACTGAGATACCACCTAACTCCAATCAGGATGGCCATCGTCAATGACCGAAAAAACAACAGATGCTGGAGAGGATGCGGGGAAAAGGGAACACTTCTACAATGTTGGTGTGAATATAAACTAGTACAACCTTTGTGGAAAACAGTTTGGCTTTTTCTAAAAGATCTAAAAATTGACCTTCCATATGACCCCACAACCCCCTACTGGGAATATACCCGAAGGAACTCAAATCACTCTATGAAAAAGATACCTGCACAGGCATGTTTATTGCAGCATTATTTACCATAGCAAAAATATGGAACCAATTGTGCTGCCCATTAAAAGAGGACTGGATTTAAAAAATTTGGTATATATACATGATGGACTATTATGCAGCCATAAAGAAGGACTAAGTTATGAAGTTTCACAGCAACTTGGATGGACTTAGAGTCTTTAATACTCAGTTATCTACCACAGAAACAAAGAACTGAGTATCACATATTTTCACCCATAAGCTGACCTTGAAAAATTATCAAAATACTGTAAGAAAGGGACTGACAGTAGTGGGACACTGCCTGGGGAAGGGGGTCATTGGCAGTAGTGGGAAACTGCTTGGGGGGTCACCTCATCAGCAAGGATACCTGCATAATGGACATTTGTATACCTAACTCTGAATTCTACCCCACATCTTTAAAGTACAAAATTAAAAATAAAAAAGAATATTAAGGCAAAGCCTGTCATCATATGATTTTTAAAAAGACAACACTAGTAGATAGTACAGAATAAGAAATACTTAATTTTCCAACTCAACTACTGGACTCTGTACGTGGAACCCTTCTTGTTCATTGACAAGGACTTCTGAGAGATTCTTAAAAACCACTGCCAGTCATGTTAGATAGGCAGCCATACCTGACTTGGAGTAATGCATAAAGCAAGTAGTAGGCAATTGGCCAAAAATTTGGAAGCAATATGGCATGTGCACATCTGTTTGCATAATTTGCAAATGAAATATAAAGAGTGCAGGACCATAACAGAAATAATTATGAAAAATCATTTATTGGCTGACTTTTGCCAATAAAACACCAATAGAAGCCTACATTTGGTTCTACTTTGCTAGTTTTCATCCCGTTCTTAGATACATTATTTTTAGGTACTTTTTAAAAATTTCAGCCTAATATGGCTGGGCCCAGAAGACAGGAAAATTTGTTTATTACCATCTACTTGCTATGGCACTTCCTCATCTAAAATGTAAGCTTTGGGATTGGCAGTGGGGGTGGGAGGGTGGAGGAGGGTAAGTAACAGGCAAGTTGCTGTAGTTTGAGATGTAGTGTTAAGATGGAAAAAAATCTACAAATACTTCATTATTTAAGTAACCACAGCTATTTGTATAGCTTACTCATAATTATATGTTTGTTTACACGAATGGATTTCATTTAGATTGCACTATTCTGGAGAGAAGGAACTGGATCTTTTCGACTTGACTTTAGCCTACTAGTGAATAGACACAAAAAGGTAATGTTTAAACAAGACTTGTAGACATTTCTGTTGATAGATTTATTTTCCAAATCTAGCAAATACTAGTGATTGAATCATCATTTAAATAATGATTAAATAACCTAAACAATCTTGTTTAAATTATTGTGTAGTGAAAATGCCTTTGAGTTAGTGATTTATTGTTTTAAAATATTATTACATTTATTGCTTTATGTGATTCTCTGAAACCTCCACTACACTGGTAGAGTCAGTATATGTGATATTGATTTTTAATGTGGAAATGTAGGGTAAGGACTTTGGGAAGTCTCTGGGCTCATCCTCTTTTTCCAAGTGCTTCATGAATCTTATTTCTTTAATCACAACAAACCCTCGATGCACAATTGTTCTGAGAGCATCGACTCTGCTGCCACAAAGGAACTGCACTTGCAAATCCATCTTTTACTCTGACTTATGGATTCTCTGCTCATGCATAAAATGTCATTCTGAATTTTTATGGATTTCAGGAGAATTCTGGCCAGTTGGAATTCCTTTATCAATTCCCTTCAACTTGACTGAGTGGGACTAGACAATATTCTCCAATTGGTCTGCTGCATATGTGTTAATATTTCCCATCATGTGCCCTCCTCAATCCCAAATTCTCTATTCCCATTTTAAAAAAATCCTATTTATGACTATAGTTGATTTATCCCAAAGGATAAATCATAGGATAAAATGAAATAGAAGAAAAAATAAAGCCCGTGTGAACTAGTTTCTTAGTTTCTGCCTATGGTGGGGGAGATACAAGAGAAAACTACTTCAATCTGGAATCAATTATCTGGCATGATAGATGACAAGCAAGGAACTAAACAGATGGAAAAAAGGGGTGAATAAAGAGGACAACCCACCTGATTCTAATTATGTGCACCTACATTTGGAAATCCTTTTGCCAGACATCTTGAAAAGCTCAGGACTAGGTGAGGGGAATGCCCAAGGATTTGATGTAAAAATGCAAAGTTTACTAATGAACAAAGGGATGGTGTAAAAAAAAAAAAAAAAAAAAAAAGGAAATTGGGAAATCATTGCTTGACAAAGACACCTGGAATGGAACATTTAAGTTCTTACCTTTTATAATCATATATATTCTACAGACCTTGGCACCATCTAAGAGCTTGACACATTTTAGACACTACTTTAGAAAGAGAATGTTGGCATGCTTTAAAAACATGGTTTCCATTATATAGAAAGTAGATTTAGAGGGCATTATGTATTTAAGAATTGTTTTATTAGAGCATTTAGCAAAATTATATGGACTTAGCAAGCCATTGGTGGAGACTGGAGATGACATATGGTCCAGGACTGGGTATCAGTTGCTGAAGCACAAGAGATAGAGGAGGGGAACAAAGTGGGAGACAAGGTGAGCAACATTTGCTAAGTATCAGTTGTGTACCAGGAGCTTTGACTTGTAATTTCTTATGCGATCTTCATGATTATTTGAGATAGGTTTGATTATTCTCCACTTATAGCTAAGGAAATTGTGTTCTCATAGAATATAAGTAACTTGCCAACTTAATAAAGAGGGGAAGCAAGAAATTCGGAGGCTGAGCGCTTCCGCCAGACCTGGCACCAGCACCGCTGCTTCACCTCACATTTCCTCTGTGTATTCTACGTTATTTGTGCCACTGCTCTAGCACGCCTGCGGTGTAACTGGTTGTACAGGATTTTTTTATTGTCAACATAGTTACACTGGGATGGGACCTATATTTCCCAGAATCTCCTTTCCTGTTTTGCTCCAAGTTAGAGTTGGCCGAAAGGGATTTGTAAAGAATTTTGAAGATGGAAGAAAAGCAGTTGCTATAATTCTTTGAATATCTTTACCTGGTAAAATGCAGTGACCGGGTGGATGCTGAGCTCTGCGGGTTCCAGATTACCCTTGCTCGCCACTGCTGTGAATTTAGCTTTCTTCCAGACTACCAAGCCTGCTGACCAACTGTGACCCCAGGCTCACCATGAGATGCGCAGTGGTGGATCTGCAGAGGTCATAGTCACGCAGAGGAAACATCTTCCCAAAGCCTTCTTTATAAACTCTCTCTTCACCAGCTCATATACAACCTTCTTGTTCTGACTTGTCTCCCCATCAAGGCTTCAGGCACACTGTCCAGTGACTTTTTCTCTCATCCTCCAGTGCCCACTTCCAGACCTTCCTTTCCTTCAGCAACTTCCACAGTTGTGAAGGTCCAAGTCCTACAGCAAATCCCTTATCCTATAGCATGCTTAGCGACTCTACTTCTCCTCCTGATTCCTGACATGCTATTACAGGTAGCTATGCACGTGTTCATCTCGTCTAGCTCTTTGTTTGGTGGAAGGACCTCTGTAATGCATAGTTCTTTACATGTAGTAGATACTCAGTAAAGGTGTATTAAAAATTTTAAATGTCCTAAGAGCTAGTAAAAACCCTTTCACTGACTTTAGGATATTAAGAAAATTTCTTTCCAAAGTTGGAAGATTTTATTCTCCCACTGTGGCTTACTTACACCTATGAACTTAATGTTTGTAATAGCATACACTCTACATCTCTCAATTTCTCATATCTGGTCTTGTGAGGAATATCATATTTCCTGGAACTCTTGGAAAAGTCCACAGTAAGGTAGAAAAATGATGGCATTTGAGGTCGGTAATGCCTGCCCTGGATTGGGATCTCAGTTCCCTTGCTGGAAAAATGACCTTAGGAGAGTCAGTCTCAGCCTTGGTTTCTTCAAATTTTGCTTGTGGATAATAATACTTATAGTTTTGCTGTAAGGTTCAAAAAATAAAGTACACAAAGATCTTATATGTTATAAATATTTCTAAACCTTAGTTACTATTTTACCTATATGCATGTTCTGTGAGTATGTAAAGCACTTTGGAGTTAGTGAGTTATATAATTAGTCCTTTACTGCTATATGCTATTACAACATCAAAATGAAGTTATTAATAACTACTAACTTGATATCCATCCACGGAATTTTACAAGTTGGTCTACATCACCTTATAAAGACTAATTCCTCACTTCCCCTCTCCACTGAGTTGACTTGACATGTAATTACTTCATACAGAGTTTTTGACCAGGATCATCATGATCAGCCTATTATTTTTAGAATCCACTTTCTTCCTTTTGGAAACTGGAACAGCATCCCCTCATTTAAGGTAATTAGAGAGATGATAGGACTTAAATCTGCTATTTTATTGTTTATTTTCTGCTTGCTTCCTCTGTTTGTAGTTCTGTATCTCTTTTCTTGCCTTCCTGTGAGCTTACTAAAAAATAAGTTTAGAGTTCTATTTTACTTTAGTCATGGCACTTTTGACATATAGTTTTGCATAATTTTCTCAACGATTGCTCTAAGTATTCACACACACACACACACACACACATGCAACTTAGAACAGGCTACTGGTATTGGCGTTTTTACCATTTCAAGTACAGAAACCTTCCATTTAGGTCTCTTTACCTCTTCACTTTTTAATATGATTGTCTAAATTTTTTCTTCTAAATACCATTGTCTTAAATATTTCTTCTACACAAATTACATATTCTTATAATAAAAGTAATATGAATAAAAATCTGATTTTAAAAAATCTTGGAATGAAGGATAGTTTACATATTTGCTTCTATTTTCATCAATTCTGTCATTTTTCATTTCTTTAGGAATGTCACAATCTGCTTATGTTATCATTATCTTTCTGTTGTAGAGCTTCTATTAGCCATTCTATTTTTTTTTAACAATTCAGAAAGTTTATTTATTTTTTTAATTTTTATTTTAAAGGTGGATCTCAGGGTTAGGTACACAAATGGCCATTAAACAGATAAAGTTTGGGCCTCCCTTTGGTCCCCACTTCACCTGGTTTGAGATTAGGTGCTTATTGATGAAGTGCCCCCTCATCCCCTGGCAGTTTCCCACTACTACCAATCCCTTTCTAATAGTATTATGAAAGATGTTCAGGGTCTGCTTAGGAGTGAGAACATATGGTACTCAATTCTTTGCTTCTGTGATAAATCACTGAGTATTATAGACTCTAAATCCATCCAAGTTGCTGTGACGTTCATAATTTTGTCCTTCTTTATGACTGCATAATATTCCATCATGTATATGTATCATATTTTTAAAATTCAGTCCACTTTTGAAGGACAGCACGTTGGTTCCATGTTTTTGCTATTGTGAATAAGGCTGCAATAAACATGTATGTACAAGTATTTTTTTCATAGTGTGATTTGAGCTCCTCTGGGTATATTCCCAGAAGGAAGACTGCGGGGCCATGTGGAAGGTCGAGTATTAGCTCTTTTAGGAATCACCACACTGATTTCCACAGAGTTTACAACACTAGTTTACACTCACACGAATAATGTAGAAGTGTTCCCTTTTCCCTGCATCCTCTCCAGCATCTGTTGTTTTTCCAGTCATTGATGTTGGCCATCCTGACTGGAGTTAGGTGATATCTCAGTGTGATTTTAATTTGCATCTTTTTGATGATTAGTGAGGCTGAGCATTTCTTCATGTATCTGTTGGCTGCTCATATGTTTTTCTTTGAGAAGTGTCTATTCATATCTTTTGCCCATTTTTTAATGGGATTGTTTGTTTTTTTTCTTTTTGGGATGTTTGAATAACTTATAGATCCTAGATGTTAGGCCTTTGTCAGATACACAGTTGACAAATATTTTTTCCTAGTTTGTGGCTGTCTCCCCACTCTCTTGATGGTTTCTTTGGCTTTGCAGAAGCTTGTGAGTTTACTGAGGTCCCTCTTGTCTATCTTATCTCTTATGATGTGAGTACTTGGGGTTTTGATCAGGAATTGGTTGCCAGTTCCAACTTCCATAAGGGTGTCTCCTGCATTTTCTAAGGTTCTTATAGTTTGTGGTACAACGTGTAGGTCTTTGATTCATTTAGAGTTGATTTTTGTGTATGGTGGTAGGTAGGGGTCTTGTTTTAATCTGCATGGGGTCAGCCAGTTTTCCCAGCACTATTTACTGAATAAGTTCTCCTCTCTCCAGTGGTTGTTAGTAGAGGCATTGCCGAGGATGAGTTGATTGAGAAATTGAAGTTTTGCTTCTGGAATCTCTATCCTGTTTTGTTGGTCTATATGCCTGTTTTTGTACCAATACCAGCCTGTTTTGATTATTGTAGTCTTATAATAAAGTTTAGAGTCTGGGATCGTGATACCCTTCACTTTGTTTCTTTTGCTGAGAATTGTTTTGGCTATTTGTGGTAGTTTATGTTTCCATATGAATTTCTGTATTGTGATTTCCAGGTCTGAGAAGAATGATGTTGGTAATTTGATGGGAATTGCATTAAATCTGTAGATTTTGGGGGGTAGGATGGACATCTTAGCAATGTTGATTCTTCCAATCAATGAGCATGGAGTACTTTTCCATTTGTTTGTGTCATCTTCGATTTCTTTGAGCAGTGTTTTGTAGTGTTCATTATAAAGGTCTCTCACTTTTCTGCTTAGGAAGATGCTGAGGTATTTCATCTTTTTTGTTGTTATTGTGAATGAGATTGTGATTTTTATTTGGTTATCTGTCTGTTTGTTGTGGGTGTGTAAGAATGCAACTGTCTTTTGCATATTGATTTTGTACCTGAGCCTTTGCCAAAATTCTTTATCAGTGCAAGAAGGTTTTTGACAGATTCTCTTGGATTTTTGAGGTATGGAATCATATTGTCAGCAAAGAGGGATAACTTGACTTCCTTTTTTCCTATTTGCAAACCTCTGATTTCCTTCTCTTGTCTGATTGCTCTAGCTAGGAGTTCCAACAATATGTTGAACAGGAGTGGTGAGATTGGGCAGTCTTGTCCTGTTCCAGTTTTCAGGGGAAATGCTTCCAATTTGTGTCCATTTAGCAATATGTTTGCTGTGGATTTATCATAGATGGTGATTACTATTTTGAGGTATATCACTTCTATGCCTAGGTGTTCAAGGGTTTTTATCAAGGAGGGATGCTGGATTTTATCAAATGCTTTTTCTGCGTCTAATGATATAATCATGTGATTCCTATTTTTACATCTGTTGATGTATTTAATTACATTTATGGTCTTGCATATGGTGAACTAGCCCTGCATCCCACGAATGAAGCCTGCTTGGTCATGATGGATGATTTTTGAGATATATTGTTGGATCCCATTTGCTAGAATCTTGTTGAGTATTTTTGCATCTATGTTCATCAAGGATATTGGCTTGTAGTTCTCATTCTTAGTTGGTTTTTTACTCGGTTTGGGTATCAATGTGATGTTAGTTTCATAAAATGATTTGGAAAGAGTTCTGTATTTCTCAATTGCTTGGAATATTTTCAATAGGATTGGTACCAGCTCCTCCATGTATGTTTTATAGAACTTTGCTGGAAAGCCATCTGGTTCAGAGCTTTTTTTGTGGGTAGTTTACTTATGATGGAGTCGGTTTCCTGGGTTTTTATTGGTCTATTTAATGTCTCAATTTCTTCTTGTTTTAACTTTGGGAGGTTGTGTGATGTCAGAAAGTCCTCCATTTCATTCAGGTTTTTGAGTTGTTTCCATACAGGAGTGCATAGTAATCTCTGATAACTTTTTGTATTTCTCCAGGGTCTGTTGTAATTTGATCTTTTGCATTTCTGATTGTGTTTATTGGGGCTTTTTCTTTTTTTCTTGGTCATTCTGGCTAGGGGTCCATCAATCTTGTTTATCCGTTCAAAGAACCATCTTTTTGTTTCATTGAATTTTTTCTATGATATTTTTGTCTTCTATGTCCTGTATTTGAGTTTTCGCTTTTGTGATCTGATTTCTTTGGCTGGTTTTAGGGTTTTGGTGGACTTGTCTTTCCAGCTTCCTTAGGTGATTTGTTAGGCTGTTAATGTGTGAGCTTTTTATTTTCTTGATGTATGTTCATAAGAAATGAATTCCCCCCTCAGTATTGTTCTCTTGGCATCTCAGAGGTTTTGTTAAAATGTGTCTTTAATTCATTTGTTTCCAGAAGTCTTTGAATTTCTGCTTTGATTTCCATGCTGACCCAGGAGTTATTCAGCATCACACTTTTTAGTGTCCATGTCTTTGTGGGTTTGGGGATAGCTTTGTTGGTATTGATATTTATTTTTATTCCATTGCGGTCTGAGAAGGTGCATGGCAGTGTTTGACTCTTATAATTTTTTTTTTCTTGATTAATGGCTGAGGGTGGGGTTGATCTTGGAGTACATTCCATGTGGTGATGAGTAGAATGTGTATTCTGTGGTTGGTGGAGTGTTCTGTAGGTATCTATTAAGTATATTTGGACAAGTGTAAAGTTGAGGTTCTGAATCTCCTTGTTGATTTTTTGCCTTGATGATTTATTTAGTGTTGATAGTGGGTTATTTAGGTACCCAGTTGTGATAGTGTTAGAGTCAATATCTTTTTTTAGTTTACCTAGAAGCTGTTTTATAAAGGTTGATGCTCCTATGTTGGGTGCATATTTGTTTAGGATGGATATTTTTTATTGATGGATTGAACCTTTTATCATTATGCAGTGACCCTCTGTAACTTTTTAAATTTTTGATAGCTTAAGGGATATTTTGTCTGATATTAAAATCACAACTCCTGCTTTCTTTTGTTTTCCATTCACCTGAAAATCAGTTTTCTATCCTCTTACTTTGAGTCTGTCAGTGTCCATTCTGGTGAGATGAGTCTCCTGGAGATAGTATATTGTTGCATCATGCTTTTTAAAAATCCAGTTTGCTATTCTACGTCTTTTCAGTGGAATATTTAGTCCATTTACATTCAGGCTAATTATTCAGATGTGAGGGATTATCCCTGTCATTAGGTTATGACAGGGTTTGTTTCTGTCGCTGTTTGTTTGTTTGTTGGTTTTCTTTTGAGTTTTGGGTTGATATATGCATATGTTTTCAATTCTTTTCCAGCATTCTTTGGGCAAGCACGATTGTTTTTTGTTTCCTTTCCTCTGTGTTTAATACTCTATTAAGTGAATCTTGTAGAGCTGGTCTGGAGGCAGCATAAATTCTTAGGAATTGAATGTCTGGGAAGGATTTGAATTACCTATGAAGCTTAGCTTAGCTGGGTAGGAAATTCTTGGTTGGAATTATTTATATTTGAGAACTTTGAAGATTGGACTCCAGTCTTTTCTAGCCTGGAGTGTTTCTGTAGATAAGTCTGCTGCTATTCTAATTGTCTTCCCTGGTAAGTAGTCTGACCTTTCCCTCTTCCTGCCTTTAGGATTTTTCTTTTATATTTATTTTGTGTGGGCAAATTACTATATGTCTAGGGATTGGTCTTCTCATTTGATGCCTTGTAGGGGTTCTCTGAATCTCTTGTGTTTGAATGGCCACATCTCTGATGAGATGAGGGAAGTTTTCTTGGATGATTTTATGAAATGTTGTTTCAGGGTAGTCTCTGTTTCTCCATCTGCCTCAAGAATGCCAATTAATCATAGATTCGGCCTCTTGATATAATCGCACATCTCTTGGAGGATTTGCTCCATCTTTTTAAGCTTCTTTTCTGTTTTTAACAGTTTGAGTTAGTTTCATATTTTGGTCCTCAAGCACTGATATTCTTTCTTCTGCTTGGTTAATTATGCTTTGCTTACTTGCCAGTTTGTTATTTATTTCTTTTACTATATTCTTTATTGATATCATCTCAATCATCAACTCTCATTTTTTCCTCTTGTCTCTCCTCATTTCTATTCATTCTCTCTATTAATATCTTGATGTTTGTATTTGTGGTTTGAGACCAGTCATTCTGGAGCCTCTTCATTGCTTGAGTTCCAAAGTCTGCAATCTCAGGTGCTGTCTTCCCAGGGGTCTGTACAAGACCTGTGCTCTTCCTTTGATTCTTTTTCATTTGTGATGTTTTTCCTCCTTCTTTCTGCCTCTTTAATACCATTGCTCAGTGATGGTGGAATAGCTTTCACTTCTGTTTACTCAGTCCCCTATTCTTCCTTTCTTAGATCCTCTGGATTTGTTCAATTTTGAAGCCATACTGGGGATGGGGGGGAGGGGCTGTACTTTTTGTAGTTTTGAGGTTTGATTAAGGTTTGATTTGGGGAGCTGTGATTCAGAAGTTATCTGCAGATCACATTAGCCATTGTCAGGTGTATGGGCCCACCTTAAAATTTGTCCATGTGGTGGGGGGTATATGTATGCCCCCTGAAAGCAAAATGAGATAAGAAAAAGAAGGAGACAGAAAAAGGAAGAAGGGAGATAAAAGGAAAATGAAGAGAGAGGAGAAGGAGAAGGAAAACCGACAGGCACAGCAGCCATTGAATAAGCAAAGAAACAATCAAAAACAAAAACAAAAAACTCAAAAACATACAAACATACAAACAAAAAAAATCCCTGATGATGCACTTGCCCTCAAAAATATCCATATGCAAAGAGAGAATAAAAAACACCAAAAAGAAAATAAAAAACAAAACAAGTACTAAAACAGAAAAAGAGAGGGGGGAAGAAAAACTCCCTCTGTGCCATTTCTGGAACTTCTTGTTCCTTTGCAAGCACCACTGCTGCTTCTGGCCACAGCTATGGTAGGGAGCGGGCTCTTGTCTCCAGTCCCTTCCCTCTACTCTTGGTGTAGGCTGATCGGGTGGGTTTTAGCATGAGTCAGATGCCCCATGGACTGCTGTGTGAGGAGGGTGAATCAGATCCAGACTAACCCAACTCATTTGCTGCTGCTATCCCCAGGACCCCCACTCAGATCAGATATATCCATGACTGGTCCAGCATGGGAGTTGGGTGTTCATCTCTCTGTGTCTGCTCCTGAAGTTTCCTCTCTGGGTCAGCAATGGTCAATTCCACAGGGGTGGAGATCACCTCTGTGTCCCAGGCTGGAGGCTGAACAGAGCTGGGCGGGTCAATGCAGGTCTTGGTCCATATTGGGACACAGAAAATGGCAGTGGTCAGTGTCTCCTCACCACTGATAGGGGTCAGCTCTAGATTTCCTTGTTGTGCCCTCTCCACAGACCCCACTGCTAGTGCCTGGCCTGCTGCCTCAGGTGGTCTGAGGAGCAGCTGATCTCTGCTGCCTCCTCCAGACCCCAAGAATGGCTAATGATCCTGCACTCTGGAGGCTCTGATCTTAGGATAGTGATGGGTTAAAGCCAACTCCAGAGGGGATCCCTGGGTGCTTGACCTCAAGTCTCCCCTCAGATAAACTTTCACTCACTCAGCTGTACTCACCCACTTACACAGACTGTCTTTATGGACTAGCACTTGCAGAGACTTTCATGCTGCCACTGGTTCTGTCACAATTTTGCCTCCTAATATCAGCCATTCTTTAAGTGTAGGACTGTTAGCAATAAATTCTCTTAGGTTCCAGTCATCTGAGCATGTCTTTATTTCCCTTTTATTCCTGAAGGATAGTTTTGCCAGATATAAAATTCAGAGCTGATAGTTCTTTTCTTTCATCAGCTGAAAAAAATGCTATGCCTCTTCCCTCTGACCATCACAAAGTCAGATGAGAAATCTGCTATCATTGAATTAAAGTATGTGTAATGTGTCTTTTCTCTCTGATTGTTTTTTACTATTTTTTCTTTGTTGTTAGTTTTCAGAAGTTATTTCAGAAATTATTTCATTGTGTTTTGTTGTAACTTTCTTTAGATTTACCTTATTTGGGATTCTCCTAGCTTCTTGAATCTACAAGGTTATGTCTTTTGCCTTTTTTGGGAAATTTTCAGACTTTGATTTTTTGACTATCTTTTAATTTTCACACCCATTCTCCTCTCCTTCTGAGATCTTTAAAAATTGTCCCACAGATCCTTGAAGCTCTGTTCTTTTTTTCAGTTCTGTTTTCTCTGTTCAGATTGAGTAAATTTTATTGATTTCTCTGATTCCAGTCCACTGATTCTTTTATCTCTATTATTGTCCATCCAGCCGTTTTAAAATTTGGGTTATTTTCTTAGTTCTATAATTTCCATTTGACTTATTTTTATAATTTCTATTTCTTTTCTGAGATTTACTATTTTTTTCTTTTTTTAGGAGTATTTGTAACTTATTGTTGAAGCATTTTTATGGTGGCTGTTTTGAAATTTTTAGCATTTAATTCTAGCATCCGATTCATCTCAGTGTAGCCATTTGTTGATTGTCTTTTCTAATTCAAATTGTGATTTTCCTAGTTCTTGGCACATATGATTTTTATTTTATCATGAACACTTCAGTTATTATATTAGGAAGCTCTTGATCTTATTAAAATTATCTGGTTTAGCAAGCAGTAGCCTTGTTCAGGTTTATCACATGGGTTTTAAACTATTTCTATGAGCTTCACTTTCAATGACACTTTAGTGTTCAGAGCCCTTGCAATGTTCTTCTGGCTGCTTTGACTTTCTGGTCAAGCAAGGACGTTTGCACAGTCTCTCCTGATGACATCTGCAGGGGGAGAAGGCATTTCCTTGAGTCGTCTGGTATCACTGGTCTATCTTCTAGAGGAGTTTGGTAAAGGGCAGAAACCACTGAGCCTGAGTCTCTTATGTCACTGGATGGAGAGCAGAGAGACACTGGCCTCACTGCTACTGCTGTTGCTATCAACAGAATGGGTTGCCCACCAGTGCCCTGGTTGTGAAGTGGGAACTGGGTGGGCCTGGGCTTTACTGCTCTGCTGCAGGTGGTCTGACACACCTGCAGGAACTATGGAGCAGGAGTTGGACTTCCCCAGCTTTCTGATCCATTAGCTTTCTTATTTGTTCAATTTTTCTATTTTTGTCTGTGCTTGGTGGTTTTGGGTTGCAGGTCAGTCCAGAGCCCAGCTGAGGGCATGTAGGAGGCAAGAGAATAACTAGGAAACTCACCACATCATCATTCCTCAAGTCTTAAGATCTCTAGCCTGTCTGCCTTATTCTTTTTACAACTTTTACGGTCCTTTAATTGTTGCCTGTTGAATAATCTCCAGGGCATTTAATTGTATTTATATTAGAGAAAAGTGAATCTATGTCATCTTTTTCTAGAACTGGCAGCCTACCCAATGTACTACTTTTGATAAGGAAAAATGGACATCATGCATTAAGCCAACTTCTATGGTTTGAAACAGTATGTATAGTATGGACCTATTTTTAAATATGCAATTTGTATTTTTATATGCATAAAAATAGCTTAAAGAAATATACAACAAAATAATTAATGGTGATTTTAAAATTCTTTATATATGTCTAGATTTACAAATTTTTTTTAGTGAATAAACATTGATTTTATAATCTAAAAAGAAAGGTTACATTTTATTCAACTGGCCTTTGAAAAAAATTATAATGGATGGAAAATTAAACTAATAGAGAATAAGGTTCAAATTTTGACAAGAAAAGGATTAGGGTGAGTAATATGCTTGTGGTTTTTAAATTCTTGAAGAACTGTCAAAGTAAAGAGGGATTACACTTGTAATGTGCTTCTCCCGAAGGCAAAATTCAAAATGAGGACAAAAATTATAGGGAGGAATCTTTTGGCTTAATTTAATAGAGAATTTTTGTGAAACAAATTTTGTTCAACAATGGCACAACCACTTGTCAGGTGTATTGCAGAGAGGGTTCTGTGTGATGGAAAGTTCCACCAAGGTGACAGCTGTCTGCTGGCCAAGTGCATCCCTGGCATTCTAACTATCTATATAATAGGTGAGAACGCCTTACTGAACATTGACCGTCCACTGGAAAATACACTTGTCATGTTTGGAGAAAGTTAAAGTCTAAGAAAGCAAGCATTTACCATTACTGCTTTTCTATTTATCTTTCCTTTGTAAAGCCCAAACCCTTTTTAATTCTCCCCTGGTGCCAATAGGGCAATAGGGAGCTGATCTCCATTTTAAAGGTGGAGAATAGTGGAGAAAACTTCTTCTTCTTTTAGCATCTTCTCATTATGAAAGGGGGAAAAGCACTTATTACTGCATCATCTGGCTACTGTCCTTTCCAGATATTATCCCCTTGGCAAATAAATGAGAACTCTTTCCTTTGTGTGGAGCAGTTGAGGCGTCGAGGAGAGGTAGGGCAGTGGGACCACTGAACAGCATTGCACACGAGGACAAGGACCATGGGTTTGCATGTCTGCCCTGTGGCCCATTTACTATGCTGCATTGTTACCTGGTAGATAACCCAGTACATGAGGCATTCAGTAGATGTTTGCTGAAGTAGCAAACAAGTGCATGAATCTGTCAAATACTGTGGTTGATCTAGGTAAGTGACTTTCAGATTGTGCTTGGGATGAGCCTAGGTGTTTGGCAAATTGCTTTTAAAGAGAAGGAAGGAGATACAGTGAGAGATTTGGTTTTAGTGCTTTGTGTAAATCAACCCACACACAAAACCATGCAGCAGAAAAGTCAGCTTTATAGGAAAATTCTTTGTAGAGTAAGAATCAGCTTCTTTGGTGAATTCCAAATACAGCTTTAGAAACTCTATTTGTAGAATTTTCCATTTTGTGACTGAGCAATTTAAAACAACTCCTTTGAGAGTAGGACAAAACCAAGGCCATATTTTAGTATCAACAGAAAGAGGCACATGCCTTTCTCAGTACAGAACAAAATAGGAGGCTTGAATGTATAGATTGTCTGCATCAAATAAAAATGTCAAGTGTTACTTGAAGAACACATGGAGCTGAAGTCCTTCAGTTCTCATGAGTGTAAAGCCTGCCTTTTCTATTTTTTGTAAGCTCCAAGAGATACAGCCAGCATGAGAACCCATAGATGATGAGACCTGAAAATGCAGAAGGTCCCTGGACTTTCTCTTGCTTTCAGTTCTCATGGAATCCAGCCAGCAAGCCTTCCTTTGTTTCTGTAGGTTTTATCCTTTTCTTTGTTTTCTAGAAGTTTTTAAAAACTGTTATTAACATATAATATCCTCAACACATTTTCACCAAGTGAAGTCACTCATGTGATTTGTACCTAGACCAAGGGAAAGAGAGAGGGTTTACCCGGATCAGAGGAACACTCCACAGGTCCTCTCTCCTCCAGCCTAATCACTGCAATACTGTTCTGATTTCTAGCACAAAAGATTAGCTTTGCCTTTTTGAAGTTTATATAACCAGAATCACACAGTATGTACTATTTGGTGTCTGGCTTCTTTTGCTCTTCATTATGTTTCTGAGATTCATCTGTTGTTGTCTGTAACAATCGTTTGTTCCTTACCAGTGTTCTATGGAACTCCATTGTATAAATGCACCACAGTTTATTTAACATTTTACTGTTGCATTTGGATTGTTTCCTGATTTGGACTATTATAAATAAAGTTTTGATGTACTTCCTTGTACATGACTTTAAGTGAAGATGTTTATGAATTTCTGGGCCCTAAGATATGTTTAACTTGAAATAGATTTTGCTAATGAGATTTCCAAATCCCAAATTCCAAAATTAATTTGTATTCCTATAAGTAGCATATAACAGTTCCTGCTACCTTACATCAGTTCAAACACTTGGTATCATGTCTTTTTAATTAGGAATTCTGATATGTAGCAAGTGGTACAACTTGTGGTTTTAGCTTGTGTTTTGCTAATGATTAATAAATGTGAACACTTTTCACATATTTATTGGCCACTTGGATATAGTAATGTGCCTGTTCAAGGTATTTTCCCATTTTCCCCCAATGACGTTGTCTATCTCTTTAAAAAATTGTTTATTGGCATTCTTCATATTTTCTGGATATGAGTCCTTTGTTGGATATATGCATATATTCAATATATGTAAATATATGCATTTCAATTATCCTCTCTGGTTCTATAATTTTCCTTTTCACATCCTTAGTAATGTTTTGTTCTGAACATAAATTCTTAGTCCAATTTATTCTTTTTCTCCTATGATTAGAGTTTTTGAATCATGCTTAGAAATGTTTGCCTACCTTATGGTCATAAATATATTCTTCTATGTTTTTCTCAGAGCACACTGTTGCTTTTCTTTTTTTTTTTTCATTTTATTTATTTATTTATTTATTATTATGAAGATGTGGGGTACAATTCAGGGTTAGGTATATAAACATTGATCACGTAGGTACCCTTGTTGATGAGGTATGCCTCTCCCTCCCCTAGCAGTTTCCATCAACTGCCAATCCCACCCCCGACCCTGACAGTTTTCGACTACTGCCAATCGCTTTCTTATAGTATTATAATTGTTCAAGGTCATCTTGTGAGTGAGAACATATGGAATTCAGTTCTTTGTTTCTGTGATTAATCACTGAGTATGATCGACTCCAAATCCATCCAAGTTGCTGCAAAGTCCATATATTTGTCCTTCTTTATGACTGCATGATATTCCATTGTGTATATGTACCACATTTTTTTTAATCCAGTCCAGCTTCGATGGGCAATACAGTTGGTTCCATGTTTTTGCTATTGTGAATAAAGCTGCAACAAACACACGTGTGCAGGTATCTTTTTCGTAGAATCATTTGGGTTCCTCCGGATATATTCCCAGTAGGGGAATTGCTGGGTCATATGGAAGGTCAATTTCTAGTTCTTTCAGAAATTGCCACACTCTCTTCCAAAGAGGTTTTACTAGTCTGCATTCCCACCAGCAGTGTAGAAGCGTCCCCTTTTCTCCACATCCTCGCCAGCATCAGTTGTTGTTTTTTAATTAATGATGGCCATTCTTACAGGGGTTAGGTGGTATCTCAATGTGGTTTTGATTTGCATTTCTCTGATGATGAATGATGCTGAGAACTTTTTCATGTGTCTGTTGGCTGCCCGTATATCTTCTTTTGAGAAGTGTCTATTCATGTCTTTTGCCCACTTTTTAAAGGGGCTGTTTGTTTTTTTCCTTTCGGCATGTTTGAGTTCCTTATAGATCCTAGATGTTAGGCCTTTGTTAGATATACAGTTGGCAAATATTTTTTCCCATTCTGTGGGCTGTCTCCCTGCTTTCTTGATGGTTTCTTTTGCTTTGCAGAAGCTCATTAATTTGATGAGGTCCCACTTGTCTATCTTATTTCTTAAGGTATTGGTCTTTAGGGTTCTGAATAGGAGTTGGTTCCCAGTTCCAATTTCCATAAGCATGTCTCCTGCGCTTTCTAAGATTCTAATAGTTTGAGGCTTTACGTTTAGGTCTTTGATCCATTTAGAGTTAATTTTTGCATATGGTGGTAGGTAGGGGCCCTGTTTCAATCTTCTGTATGTGGTCAGTCAGTTTTCCCAGCACCATTTACTGAATAGGTTCTCCTCTCCCCAGTGGTTGTTGTTGGAAGCTTTGTTAAAGATGAGTTGGTTGAGGAATTGAGGCTTTCCTTCTGGAATCTCTATCCTGTTCCATTGGCCTATGTGTCTGCTTTTGTACCAATACCAGGCTGTTTTGATTACTATAGCCTTATAGTAAAGTTTGAAGTCTGGAAGTGTGATACCTCCGGCTTTGTTTCCTTTGCTAAGGATTGTTTTGGCTATTCGTGATTGTCTATGTTTCCATATGAGTTTCTGTATTGTCATTTCCAGGTCTGAAAAGAATGATGTTGGTAACTTAATGGGTATTGCGTTGAATCTGTAGATTGCCTTTAGTAGGATGGACATCTTAACAATGTTGATTCTTCCTATCCATGAGCATGGAATATTTTCCATTTGTTTGTGTCTTCTTGGATTTCTTTGAGTAGTGTTTTGTAATTCTCACTGTAAAGGTCTTTCACTTCTCTGGTTAGGAAGATGCCGAGGTATCTCATTTTTATTGTGGCTATTGTGAATGGGATTGTGCCTTTTATTTGGGTCTCTGCCTGCTTGTTGTTGGTGTATAGGAATGCAACTGTCTTTTGCACATTTATTTTGCACCCTGAGACTTTGCCAAAGTCCTTTATCAGTGCAAGCAGGTTTTTGACAGATTCTTTTGGATTTTCAAGGTATAGGATCATATTATCAGCAAAGAGGGATAACTTGACTTCCTCTTTTCCTATTTGGATACCCCTGATTTCCTTCTTTTGTTTAACTGCCTGAACTAGGACTTCTAACACAATATTGAACAAGAAGGGTGAGAGTGGGCAGCCTTCTCTTGTTCCAGTTTTTGGGGAAACATGTTTCTATTTTCTGTCCATTTAGCAGAATGTTAGCTATGGGTTTGTTGTAGATGGAGCTTATTATTTTGAGATATATTCCTTCTATACCTAGGTGTTTAAGGATTTTTATCAATAAGGGATGCTGGATTTTATCAAAAACTTTTTCTGCATCTAATGAGATAATCATGTGTTTCTTGTTTTTACATCTATTGATGCATTTAATTACATTTATGGTCTTCCAAATGTTGAACCAGCCCTGCATTCTAGGGATGAAGCCTACTTGGTCATGGTGGATGATTTTTGAGATGTGTTTTTGGATCCAATTTGCTAGAATCTTGTTGAGGATTTTTGCATCTATTGGCCTGTAGTTCTCTTTCTTTGTTGGATCTTTACCCGGTTTGGGTATCAGTGTGATGTTAGCTTTGTAAAATGATTTGGGGAGAATTCCACCTTTTCAATTGCCTGGAATACTTTCAGTAGGATTGGTATCAGCTCCTCCTTGTACGTTTTGTAGAATTCTGCTGGAAAGTCATTGGGTCCAGGACCTTTTTTGGTAGGTAGTTTTTGTATGACAGAGTCAACTTCCTGAGTTGCTATTGACCTATTTAGTGTCTCAATGTCTTCTTGTTATTTTTATTTTTATTTTTTTTGAGTTGGAGTCTCACTCTGTCACCCAGACTGGAGTGCAGTGGCCGCTCCCAGCCACTGCAGCCTCGACCTTCTGGGCTCCTGCGATCCTTCCGCCTCAGCCTTCTTAGTAGCCAGAATTTAGGCATGCACTACCATGCCTGGCTAATTTTTGGATTTATTGTAGAGATGAGGTCTTGCCAAGTTGCCCAGGCGGGTCTTGAACCCACAGGCTCAGGCAATC
>CAUYQG010015748.1:0-10062 GCA_963574415.1 Tarsius wallacei
GCTGGGGCTGACAGGCTCCAGACAGGAATGCGAGGTGCCTTTGGGAAGCCCCAGGGCACCGTGGCCAGGGTGCACATTGGCCAAGTCATCATGTCAATCCGCACCAAGCTGCAGAACAAGGAGCATGTGATTGAGGCTCTATGCCGGGCCAAGTTCAAGTTCCCTGGCCACCAGAAGATCCATATTTCAAAGAAGTGGGGCTTTACCAAGTTTAACGCAGATGAATTTGAAGACATGGTGGCTGAGAAGCGGCTTATCCCAGATGACTGTGGGGTCAAATACATCCCCAGTCATGGCTCCCTGGACAAGTGGCAGGCCCTGCACTCGTGAAGGCTTTCACTCTGCTGGCTCTTCATCCCTATCAATAAATCTTACTTCCTGTTAAAGCAAAACAAAACAAAACAAAAAACAAAAAAAACCTCAAATCTAGTTAGACAATAACTTTTATTATTTAGAAGGTCCTTGTGACTGTAGAAGGTTGAAAGATAATAATCAAAACTAGTGACTAGATACCTGCAGCTCACCGCTCTTAGCTTACAGGGCATTGATTATAGGGCGTTGAGAGATGGTAAATGTCACGGGTGGCAATCAAGTAACCAAAATTGCAGACAGTGAAAGAATTCATCTAAATCAGATTAGAGTAGAAAAACAGATTTATTGAATATGCTGCAAGGGAGACAGCAAGCAGCAGAGTGAAAAAGGAGTTGTCTGCGCTGAACCAGTGGCTTGAAGTGTCTTCCTGGTAGAGTTTGACCTTCTTTTTGGTTAGGGTGAGGGTTAGGATTCCTGTCATGCGTTAGGGTTCCCACCGTGCAAATGAGGCAGTTCTGATTGGTTGATGTTGGATTATGAACTGTTGAAAGTTAACACAAGGTGACGCTTGTATAAAATGACTTCCACATTTCCCTGACAGATTGACAACGCCAAATCTTTGGCACTTGAGCAAAGATCTCATCTTCTGTAGCAGCTTTGTGCTGAACAGGGACATTGTGTTAGCCCTACATAGGATTGTCAGTTGGTTAGGAGATCTTGTGGACTGGTAGGTTGGAAAAAGAGAGTAAAATTTCTTGGTAGCTTGGTCTAAAGGGCTCACAGGAAGTGGAGTTTCTGATGGTATGGGTTGAAAACCTTGTTGAAACATCATCTGGAGATGAAACTGTTGGAGTCTGAAAGAGATAAACTTAATAAAAAGAGTTGAGGGGGTCTTGCAATTAGGAGGACGAACGTTGAAAGGAGGAATCTCAGAAAGGGAAAGAGCCAGGACCATTATTTTTCTGTTCCATATACATAGAGGATACTGTAAATGTTGGAAAGCAGAGGAAAATGAGGATGAGCAAAAGGAAGAAATATATAGTAAATATTAAGGTAATGACTTTAACAAGGAAATACAGCTACTTTGCAAAGAAGGACCACTAACATATATATTCCCAGAGTGAGAATGTAATTTGTTTATTAATAGCAGTTAATCCATACATAGATTGGCAAGTATTTGGTGAGCTAATTTTCTATAGCTGATGTAATAAACAGACCTTTAATAAAATATATTTCTATTGAGACAGAAGCAAAACAAAGGTTAGTGTTTGGAATAGTTTATAAATTAGCTTTTAGAGTTTTTATGAATCTTCAGATTACTGTCCAGATAGATTCTTCTGGACTATAGTTGAACCAGGCATTTGAGTAAAATTTTGCAAAGTTTATAAAAATTTGAAAACATTAGTCTGGAGACACATAGCCAGAAAAGACTGTAGGATGCAGTTTAAATTGTAGAAAACAATGAAAACTTAAAAACAATGAACAAGAGAATTTAAAATCAGGTGTGCTACAGTTTCTTTTGAAACATAATTTTTTTTCTTCAGTCTTCCATTTCTATTAAAGATAAATTATAGTAGGACCAATCTATTTGCAAAATAAGTTTGAGATTAATATATTTTATTTGCATAAAGTACAGCAAGAATAATTATTTGCCATATAGGCTCTTTTCAAATTGACTTTGTTGAAATTCTTTCCATAAGAATTCTCAGATTAGATCCTCCAAAAGCCTCTGAGCTCAGCCAAGGATATGCCTGTAACTATGTGAACAAATTGGGTGAAGTCCTCTCTGAGTTTCCAAGTTACTTGGGGTTCCTGGACCCATTAGTAAGCAAACTTCTTCACCTACCACAGTTCAGAAGCTCTGCAGAGCTGAGTACCAGGCCAGCCTTCCAAGGGTTGTTCTTTAGCTCTTTATAGATTTTAATCTGAATTCCTTAAAGACATTTGCTCTGAAATGTCATTGCAGCCAAAGTCTTGGTAAAATAACCAGTATTTCCAATCACATCCTGCTACAAAAGAAAACAGATTCTTACTGAACTTATGCAAATAAACATAGTTATAAATCAATACTCACAAATAAGTTTCCAAATTCTGAGAAATTAGAAAGAGAGAAAGAAATATGTTTCAAATTTGGTTTACAAGAATATACCTTGCGTATTTGTTAAAAGCTGTAAATAGTTCCAAGAAAAAGGTTTTTCTTCTGTTAATGACACCATTTTCAAAGTTATTAAAAAATGGCACTGACATGGCCGGGCTCGGTGGCTCAGTCCGTAATCCCAGCGCTTTGGGAGGCCGAGGTGAGTGGATTGCCTGAGCCTGCAGGTTCGAGACCCGCCCAGGCAACTTGGCGAGACCTCATCTCTACAATAAATCAAAAATTAGCCGGGCATGGTAGTGCATGCCTGTAGTTCCAGCTACTTGGAAGGCTGAGGTGGAAGGGTTCGTGGAGCCCAGCAGGTCGAGGCTGCAGTAGCCGAGAACGTGCCACTGCACTCCAGTCCGGGCAACAGAGTGAGACTCCAACTCAAAAAAAAAAAAAAATGGCACTGACACTCAAGAGTCTTATAGCTGATTATAAACTGCCTTTTAAAAGGGATTAAAATAAAATAATAATTTTGGATGACAAAAGCCTTAGGACAGCCATTGTCATATATACAACTAACAAGAAAATGTTCTTTTTCTGTGGCATATAACAACTTAAAATAATAATCATTACTATTGACAACATATAGTTGTACCTATCAGACTTATAGGAAAGTCATATAATCTTGCAACACATGTCAATAACATAAATGTAACCTCAGGAAAGTTCAACACCCTTTCATGTTTGACAATGCTTCCTGTGTGATTTTAACATATCAAATGAGTTAAGTGTCCCTGAATCTTAGGGAAACCTAATTTGAAAAAAATTGAAAGCCCAGAAAGACTGAATTGAGAACCTGAAATTTTTATGTTTAAAGTTTGTTAAATATTGAAGGTTTAAAAGCATGATATTATAACACAGGTTGTTGTGAAATTGATATTCACTTAGCCAAAATGGTAATTCAAAGATTTTGAAAAGCAAAGACCTTACTCTTTGATAAAGGAGATTCATTTCCTTCAACAGTAAGAACCAAGAAAGACAGCAGGGGCCAACTGAATTGTCTCTTCCCCCACTCCCCACCCCCACTTTTTTTGATAGTTTACTTAAAAAGTAAACAAAAACTTTTTATTATTTCTTAAAATTGTACTAAAATTTTGTTTAAAAGAGAATAGAAAATTTTGTAACAGAATGGAATTTTGTTTGTAAAGTGCTGATATAAAACTAAAGAGCTTCTGACCATTTTTGTTCTAGTTTCAACGCCATTTGAAATGGCCTAATGCATAAGCTTTGGAGGTGACAGACCATTTTGATGGAGGTGGTCAACTTTGTATTCGAGGCATTTAAACATTTAAGACACTTAAGTTCAGTTAAATGATTTTTTTTCACCCATTTCTAATTGTGAGCAGGCAGATTTGCTAAGGCCCTCTATAGGTCACTGAATTGCAGTTTCAGGGATCAGAGAACGCAAAAGAAAGGTTGACTCCAGGCTTTTGGAAGGAATCATGCAGTGTGGGCAATCAGGCAGGAGTGATCAGTTTCCATGCCTTACTTCACCACACAGGCAGTACCCAGCGTCTAAGGCTTCTTTCAGCAGAAGAAGTTAGCCAGGTGCTGTAAAGTGACCAGACTTTCTTTTCCAATAACCTTTTAGCTAACCTTTCATGATAAACAGCAGTGTCTTGAAATGGAGGAGGGGTGACCGGCTCAGTGCCAGCAGTTTAGTGCAGGGGGGTGGAGGATGGGTCCAAGACATAGCAAAGAGGAGTCATTTAGAATGTCAGAAGAGTCCGTGAAATTTAGCAAGGCACATTTGGCAATTTTTACAAAGGTCAGAATTGTGAGGTAGAGCATGAAAGTTTGGTCATAAGGAACCTCAGACTATTTAGAGGAGTTATAACAGAAAAGATTAAGCTGTAGAATAGTATTACAGGCAAGGGTCCCATGTAAGGGCCAGGCCTCTTGGTCCTGAAGGCTGTATTTTGGCCAGGCTATAATGTATAAAAACATTAGATGTTTCTTTTTGAGAGTTTGAGGGTCAAACTTATTCCAATTCTTTAAAATAACAGCACAGGGGTGAGTCTGAGGAGATGGAAGAGGTTTGTTCCATGATGGTAACAAGGAAATACCCTGGCAGACCTGTCCAGGTATGAAGAAAACTAACTGCTCTTTCTCTTGGGACATCTGTTGAGGGAAAAAGGTTATGTGACATCTACTATGGGACGTGAGGCTCGCTTTCTATAGGGGTGTTCCGCCTGATAGAGGGGACCTCCCTGCACGAGAGCCAACGGTGCTAAGGTCAAGGACCAGTCCAGATCCAGAGAAAGCAACGAATCTGAGGGGAAGCTACAGGGTCAGGGAAAACTCACCATTTGAGGTAGTGTGAGATCACCTGGTCCAAAAATGCTCCATAGCAAGATGGCGGGCCGAGTCCACAGAAGAGAAGGAACAAGGAGGGCCAAATACAAACAAGTGAGAGCAGGACTTGGAAGCCAGCAGACAGTGGCCTTTACCAGGGACTCTGCTTCCCAGTGTTCACAGCCCTGTAAGAGTCCATTTAGGGAGAAAGGCGAAGAGAAGCCAGAGTCTCACATCATGTTGGGAACCAAGATCTTGACAATGAGGAGAAAAAGGATGAAGAAAAGGAGTGGGTCTTTCCTCCTATCAGGCAAGGTGGTCTAACCTGTTCTTTCTGAGGCCTTAATGTCACCCCAGGAAGTTGCCCTGGACAGAGACCATTAGTTGCCAGGGGTAATAGTAGGCACTCTAGTCCTTTACTACTAAGGGCGATGGTGATCCCGTGCCAAAACATGGAGACCTTCTGGTCCCGCAGGGGAGTTGACCCAGCCAGAGACTCTCAATTCTCTCTGGGCTTATACATGGCTCATCAAGGGTCCTGAGCCAGAAGAAACAGAGAAGAGTAGAAGGTTTCCCACTTCTAATATGCAGGTAGTGACCAGATGGCTAGAGTTGCAGGTGGTGAAATAATTCACCTAAGTCAGATTAGAATAAAAAAACAGGTTTATCGAGTACACTGCAAGAGAGACAACAGGCAGGACAGTGATAATGGACTTGCCTGTACCAATTCAGTGGCTTGGGGTATTTTCCCAGAGGAGTTTGACTTTCTTTTTTGGCTAGGTTGAGGGTTAGGATTCCCATCATGCATTAGGGTTCCTGCCATGCAAATGAGGCTGTTCTGATTGGTTGATATTCGACTTTGACTAGTTGAAGGTTAATGCAAGATGACTCTTGTATAAAATGGCTTCAAAAAAAAAAAAAAAAAGAGCTTTAAATGCCAAAAATGAAATAAAATAAAAATAAATAAAATGTCTTCCACAGTAATCAAAACTTGTGACCAAATACCTGCAGCCTCCCCCTCTTAGCTCATGGTTTGCTTAATCATTGTTGCAAAATTATATAATGCTTGTCAAAGGCAAGTATGTGCCCTTTTTCTTAAGGCACTTATGCCTTTCTTGTGTGTTCCCTTTTCTTTTTTTTTTTTTTTTTTTTGAGTTGGAGTCTCACTCTGTTCCCTTTTCTTTCTAATGAATTATTTCTTAAACTGTACTTTGGATTCACTCTGAAATTATTTTCTGTGGTGAAATCAAGAACTCATGGAGCATCACACATACCCCACCTGGTATCAATTGAGAGATTGATTTTGTGACCATGGAGGGATAGATACTCTCTAGTCTCTGCCATCTGGAAGGCATAGATTTTTGGGTTCATGTCAGGTGCCCTGTCTAAAAAGACTGGGAATCTGAGATACATAAGATTTCTAGCAGCACACTTTTTGCTCCGAACATATCATGCCCTTAGGGAAGTTTTGTCATAAAGGGTCCCATCTCTATGGCTTTTGTCTTTTTTTTTTCCTGAAAGTGAATTTTGGGGGATAAATTTGGGGCCTTCTCCACATCTTTTCCAGGAATTATATGGTAAAAACCTAGAATGTTACCACCTGGGATTTAAAGAGGCTTTTGAATTGAGTTGCTATTGGAATTAAATGCACCCGTGAAAATTGATGAAAAGGTCAAATTAAAAGAAAGATGTAGTAATGTAACAGCGTCATCACTAGCCTTAAGAATTCTCTCTTTGCTGGTTTCTGGTAATAAAAGATGTGAAAATATTTTTTTTAGAGCTCTATGGTTAAAAGTCAGCTGACGAAGGGGGACCCCTAAAACCTGGAATTATCTTTTGAAGGTGGGCCCCTTGTGATACAGGTTTCCCCTGCTAGCTAAGTGTTCTAGGAACCCATAGGCATCAGTGTACCAGCTAGCACTGTGAGAGGCTGCCTTCTTGAGAAACGTCCCGAGTTGTAACAAACAGGTCCTCCTGGTTCTTCCACCATAATAATGCAACTTGTTCTTCCACCATGACAACACAAAGCTGTTTTGAGCAGCGGAAAAAGTGTCTTGATGGGTGCCTTGCCTCAGAGAGTACTTTGAAGGCAACTGAAGTTTAAACATGTAAGAATAAACACACAATTTTTAAAATATAAATTCCAGTTTTGGGGGGTCTCCCTCATAATTAAAAACTAGTATTCAAGCTATATATTTTTACAATACCTTTATGCTTTTTCCCTTTTGAATTCTACTTTTGGGAATCCAGTAGACTAAATTTTGTCTGTTTCTCCATTTGTTTCTGTCTGTCCCTCCTTCTTGTTACCCTCAATATCCACATGACCTAGGATAGACCAGCCTGGGATCCTTAAGGACAACAGAAAGTACCATAGGCTCTGTTTGGGTAGGATTCTCTGTTTTTCCTTAGTGAACCTCAAGAGTTGTAAGTGTACAGATTTCTCTCTGGTCTAAAGCTCTGTACTGTGTTGTCTAGTTCCTTTTGACTTTTAAGGATACCAGGAATTACTTTGCATTACACTGGAAATTTGACCTTCCTATATGTAATAACTATATATAAATAACATATGTAATAAATATATATATTAAGAAAGGGTACTCAAAAAACTCAGAATTATTTTTTAGATGGTGGGTTCCTTGTAGTACAGACTTCCCTCACTAGGTAAGTGTTCTAGGGACCCACTGACATCAGTGCATCAGCTAGCGTTGTTGTGAGAGGCTGCGTTTGGCTTCAGTGAATTTTTTTTTGGAGATTGCTTCAATGTGTTCTCCCATTTCATGATGTATGATTTATGTGAACAACCTGCCTACACCACACTGAGTGTTCAGCAGTTTTTGACCAAAATCGACATGACACCCGTGCCCCACCCTCTCTATTCACTCGATCTCAATGAAGTGACTTTTTCCCCCCCCAGATGAAAAAAGTCATCAAAGGGAAAAGTTTTGCTGATATGGAAGAGGTGAAACAAAAACAGCAGAAGCACTAAAAGGCATCCAAATTGACAACTGTTTTGAGCAATAGAAAAAGCATCTCGATAGATATATTGCATCAAATGGAGAGTACTTTGAAGGTGACTGAAGTTTAAACATGTACGAATAAATACATATTTTTAAAAATAGGTAAATTCTGGGTTCTGAGGGTTATCCTATATACACACACACACACACACACACACACACACACACACACACACACTTTTAGAAGTGATTGGCAGTTGCTTTACAGTGAATGAATTTCCTTGTGTGTTTAGATAAGAAATGTATGATTTAGGCCCTAAAGTTTCTACCCCCTTCCCAACTTCCTTAAAGGCCTTCACCAAACTATAGCTTCTTGGTATGTAGCTGGATAAATGCTTCTGTAAAAGGAACTTGCATCTTTAAGGAAATCTCTGTTTGTAAGGGGATCTGCCTGTTGTTTGAAATGTGTTAGTCGAAGCTCCTGCAATCTCTACATTGCAGCGATCTGGGCAGCAGCAGCAGCAGCTGCCACTGCCACCACCACCACCACGGCAGCCATTGCACATCGCACCGCTGTGTCTGAAGTGATCCATGCCTTCGGACCTTGGAACCCCTGCAGGCAGGATCTGCTGAGATCGCTGCCACCACTACTGCCACCTTGACATCCTGCTAGGCCGTGAGTCTCCTCCCGTGTGCCTTGAAGCCACGGCTCCCATTTTCGGCTTCTTTCTGGTTCCCTCCCCTGTGGGGCAAGCAGCTGAGATAAAGACCATCTGGAGCCGTGAGATAGCACCACCTGCTGGTGACACAAGGTAACAACAACGAAAGAGGAAACCGACCCTAACTGTGAACAAATTTACCAGCCTGAAAAGACAGCTAGAAATCAGAGCTGAAAGAACATTGGAATTAAACAAAAAGTCTCAGAGTGTGCTTGATTGGTTCTGTTAGTTTACTGACTTGATTCTATTCCTTTGTTTTGTCCCCCTTTTTTTTCTTCTTCTCTCTGTAAACATATCTTTGTATAAAAGAATAGCACACTAATAAGGAGATTGGTTAGATTGTATGTTAGCATCATTGTATGTTTTAGTTTTTTTTTAATGGGAATTGGTCAGTTTGTAGCCATGGTCTATTGTTTTTAACTGTTTCAGTTTTTGTCTTTCTCTCCATTTGTTGGTACACTTGTCTGTTCTCCCCCTTACTCTTCTCTCTTTCCACTCCCCTCTTCCCCCCACTGTCTGCTCCATTCTCTTCCCTCTGTTAACCTCATTTTATTTCAGGGGGTAAACCTACAACCCCACTGCATGGACAGATTCCAAGGCAGTGGGAAGTGGGTTTCAGATTATCCACACACCTATCGGCAGATACCAGGACCTGCAGATAGATTTTGAATCACAGCTACCCCCTTAAGTAAATCTCAAAACTGCAAAAAAAGGACCACCCCCAACCTACAGTGCAACTCTAGAATCGAACAAAGTGAGAGGATATACATAAAGAAGAATAGGAGATTGAACAAACAGAAGTAAAAGCAACCCCTCCACCCCTGAATAACAGAATTAAAGAAGATGGTGACATGGAGGGAAGGAAAAAGTAGGGAGGAAAATACTGCACAAATGAAGAAAAACCAAAAGAAGAATATAGGTCTCACACAGACCCCTGGGACATCAGACACTGAGAAAACAGACTTCGGAACACAAACAATGAAGAGTCCCCAGAATGACTGGTCACGTGCAACAAACCCATACATCAAGATATTAATAGAGAGAATTAAAAAAATTGAGGAGAGACAATAAGAAAATAGGAAGGAGCTGATGACAGAAATAACAGCAGTATATCATACTGTGATGAAAATAAATAACAAACTAATAAGCATGGAAAGCAGAATTAGCCAAGCAGAAGAAAGAATCTCAGAGCTTGAAGACCAAAACACAGAACTAACTCAAACTGTCAAAAACATAGAAAAGAAGCTTAAAAAGACAGAACAAAACCTTCAAGAGATGAATGATCACTTCAAGAGAAAAAACCTAAGAGTAATTGGCCTTCCTGAGGCAGAGAGAGAAACAGAGGCTACACTGGAACAAATATTTCATGAAATCATTCAAGAAAACTTCCCTCATCTCATCAGTGATGCAAAAATTCAAACACAAGAGATTCAGAGAACCCCTGCAAGACAACAAATTAGAAGACCAACTCCCAGACACATAATAATTCACCTAAACAAAGTAGGTATAAAAGAAAGAATCCTAAAGGCAGCAAGAGAAAAAGGTCAGACTACCTACCAGGGAAGACCAATTAGAATAGCAGCAGATTTATCTACAGAAACACTCCAGGCTAGGAGAGCTTGGAGCCCTATCTTCA